>OOFC01018251.1:0-19033 GCA_900323345.1 Pseudochromis fuscus
TCGAGCAGCAGCTGTGTGCACCGTCCAAATCTCTGCCTGTCAGTTATATGACAGGGCTAATGCTAACGTTATGCTAGCTTGACACATTTTCAGGCAGAAGACATTTAGCAGAGCGTATGTAGCCCACACCGGGCCCTGGTGCATGCAGAAAAAAGGTATTACAGAGGGAGTACTTACTGCTGACTTTCATGCTGCCGAAAGCTGAGGGCTGCGGCACTGGTTTGCAGCTCTCCGCGAAGGATGTGGTCCTGGGCCGACCCGACATGATCCGACAATCCCTTTTGATTCAACACCGACTTCGGAGGACTGTGACTTGCTAAACGGCAGGGCTGATCGATCCGCCGAACGTTCTCATCCAAAAAATAGGATGACAGTAAATGAATATCACTGTAATTCACAGAGACAACAAAAAAAAATAAAAGGTCCCCTTTAATCCCACGATCCTTCACACTAATAAACTACCCTGTCTGTCCCACAGACGGTTAATCAGAGCATCGTTTCTTCCTTTATATTCCAGGTTTTCTTTCAACGGGCCTTTGAAGACACGACTAAAATAGTCATGAATCTGGCCTCTCCCTGTGGCCCCCCTCTCCGGTTTAAAAACCAATTTCTTTCTTGATCTATTTCGCGAAGATGAAGAAGAAGTTCAGATGTTTGATCCGGATCAGAGATAATATCTGCGGCGTTTTCTCGTCGATTCGGGACACATGCAGTTGTTCCTCTTCATATCCCGATGTGGAGGCTCAATGATCCGACTGCCATGGCGGCTCCCTCGCTGCCTTACAGACCGTCCAACGGAAAATCTGCCAGCTGCCACAGTCTTCTTCAGCCGTTTCACTGTCTCAAAATTCCGGCCTCACTGCCGTCAAATGTCGGTCTCTTTACCGAGGCCTCCGGGGCAGCGAGCTCCTCCGAAAATGACGGTCTTTAAGCTACAGAGTGCGACGATACTGAATTTCTTTTTTTTATTCCTTCCCCATAGGTTTCGGGCTCGCAGTCTTTGTCGCTGCGCATGTTAGCTACGCAGTTTCCGTAAAGGGTTACGCGAAACCATCCGCCATCTTTGGGAAGAAGTTCACGCTGCTGACGTAACTCACAACCGAGCATAGGAAAACTGTGAACGCGCACACGGTGAATCTGGGGTGGCCGAATGAACCAATCGGAGAGGGTATCCTTCAGAAAGGGGCGTTAACCGGGTTCTCGTTGTCCAATAAGAACGCAGTTCTTGAGCACCACATGGCATAATTTGTTCGGCACCGCCCTCGCTACTTCAAAGGCTTTTTCCCTCATGCCGCGACAGGGACAATGGGCGGGTCAATCCCAGGATTGATGACTCTGTGGACCAATGGAGCTCCAAAGCCGGGCTGTCAGTTCAAATGGAGCCCAGCTGTCAGAGAGCACCGGTGGTCATGCAGCACTGTTGCTATGTTAGTTACAAAAGCCCATCCTCTGTCTCTGTTCCACACTTTTTATTTCACGCCGTCCTCTGGCACATCCATTTAATTAGTGTCAAACTGCTTAGTAATTATAATTAATGTGTGTGTGCGCACGTGTGCTTGACTGCCCTGTCTCTATATTACTTTGTTCAGGTGAATTTCACATCGTCATCGTTATGTATTCTATATTAATAATCATCTTTATTTATAGAGCCCTTTTCTATGTCAAAAATCTACTTTGTATAATCATCTTTAATATTTAACACTTGTTGTGTAAATTGTCTTTCCTTTTGTTTTAAATTGAAGCTTAATCGTGTTTAATATTATTACTATCATAATTTATTGAAACTCACTACAGACCACATGTTACTATTAACGAATGTTACTTTTTTTTCCTATGTATTTTTTATAGAGTTAATAAAAACAGAATTTTATTTTTCATTCCATTTTAAATGAAGTTCTTTGTACATTTTATTTGTAGCCCTGATGATGCAAGTGCATTGCTTTATTACATAATAACAATGAAGGGGAACCTTGAACCATTACTCATGTGGTGTACATCAGTATAATATCAGTTAATGGGAATTATTTTGTGATGTGTGATTGGTAAACGATTAATAAACACTGAATAGGTTGTTGGCTATAAATGGATATTAGCCCCAGTCAATCAAAAGAATTTCCCACAATCTGGCAACCTAGAACCTGACGTTATGCGCGGTCATAACTGATCCATAAAGCACTAACTATCATTAATGAACCATATTACAAATTATAATCCTTTACCATGATTAGAAAATGGTTTATGCTTCTTTGGCAACCTAAATTAGATCTATATTGCAGTGCACATAACCCAATATGAGCAATGCCACTGTAAAACAATTTTTTATAATACACATTGTGTTATTTAGAGGAACAAATATATGATGTGATTGACTGACAACAAGTTTATTTCTCAGCGAGTCAGTATTGCTCATCAGAAATAGAATGCAGGTCACTTATCTTAGCTTGGCAGGAAAGTCTTTCCTCCTTCACAGCGATAGGTGGGCTGGTAGTCTGTCTTTTGTGTGGTTTATTTATACTTTTTTTTTTTATGCTCCATATCAAAGGGAATTTCTCCCAGGCTGCCCTTCAGTGGTTCGTATGCAGAACAGAGAGATAGAGAGCAGCAGCATCTCAAAAACAGGCAGCTGAGCAGAAGTAATGCAAGACACTGTTTTCTCTTCATAGCAACACCTCCCCCGGCAAACACACACTTTACCAATAGAGGGAAGAAAAAATACCCAGAGACAGATTTGAGGTAGTGGAAGTGCAAGGCAGGGAGGAGAAATATGAAATAACATGTCTGTGTTGCAGGAATAATTTAAAAACTCTCAAATCTGTCTTCATGAGCTACAGTATTTTGGTCGTGATTAAAGTCATACAATCCTTGGAAATGATTTCTTTTCACATGGAAAGGCACACAGAGGTCAAGATTAGCATTTTAGCGCATCAAATCAAGCAAAGCATGCAACTGTGTCAGGGCTTCCCATGCTCTCAGCTGGCAGTTTGCTTGCTGGATAATAATAGCTGTAACGTAAGGATCCTAAGGTAACTCCAGCTTCACTACCCAGTTTTGAGGCCCCGTGTCTTAAAATAATGCTTACACTGTGAATAGCCTTAAACGCTTTTGTGTTATGAATAAGCACCTTGAGGCAGGGAAGTATTCCAGCATAGAAAGACTGGTTGGTTTGTAGACAATAAAGATTGGAGAAATGTGAGAGCGGTGCTTAACTGGGGCTCATTATTGCCCCGTGGTCACTTAGAAGGCTAATCTGGGCCTGCAGCAAGTCAGTGATGTAGACTCTTTCTGTTTAGCTGTTTGCCCTGTGGTGGCTCATCTACAGTCAAACAGGAAACGAATGAGTATTGCAGAAAGAAGAATTTGAAAGTCAAAGGTCAGCCTGTGTGATTTGGTTTTAAAATGGGGTGAATGGATCACAAGTGGACTGCTGAGACACATATTTGTTTACACCTGTATTTAACATGTGTCTCCTCACTACGTCTCCTAACGCTGTCCACCTGTGATCACCCAAGACTCACCTTAAAACTCAAAAAAGTGTAAACAGGGTCTAAGTGAAATAGTTTAGCAATCAAATGAACATCTGGATGAATAAAAAGAAATTGGCAAATGAGGATAAAGGCTCCTGTAGTAAAAGCTAGAAACTAGTTTCCCATGCAGGCTTGTAGACTTGCAGCTCATCAAAACATTTAGTTTTCTTTGAAATGTAAAAAGACTTTTTGATAAATGGATGTAAGAATTAACTTTAAAACTGATGGTTTCTTTGCAACATTCCTATTAGTGTTTATCATATTATGTATACACTTATATTTACACTTGTATTTAGCGCTGTCCACTTATGATCCGATCATCACACATCTTTAAACCAAGTGTAAACAGGGCCTCTTTCTCACACTCCAGATAACTAACCTTTGCCTTTTAAATACTCTTACTGAGACAGGGCATTAATAGACTCACAATGTGAACATGGTAAAATCAACAATGCATGTGACAAAAATTAGGATTTTTATAGGCATATATCAAAATGGAATCACAAAATCTGAAGGAATGTGTACAACAATGTAAAACATTTTTTAAAAAGTAACCAGAAACTAACTTTGTAAACCAAAACATCAACAAATAAATATTAAAATAAATACAGCATTTAAAGAATAGTTGAAAGAGTGCATATTTCTCATGTGGAAACCTTTCTGCTGTTTTTGTCTCCCATTTTCAGAATGAATTAAAAGTGACTCAAACAGCACTTCCCTAAATGTCAAGGTTTCCCATATTGCAGTAGAAATATGCAAATAATGCCATAAGTAATATTGAAAAATAAGGAGCATTGTGTGATTTTGCGCTACAAAAGTTTTCACAATGAAAGTAAAAGAACCAGTGTGTCCAGTGATGCATGATTTAAGAATATAAACTGTGTCTTCATACAGAATGCAACACACATCCTTAGTGAAAGCTACAGTCAAATGATCTCCCATTAAAGAAATACATCATCTTTATACACAATGATCCTTGTTCCTAAAGCTAGTTTTATATATAAATTTATATGGACACGAATTCAAGTGGTGGAAATTGATAAATATGTAAAGTGCAGTAAACGCGTTCATACAAAGGTGGGTTTGAGGTCTTCTTTGAATACCACAGGGCGTGGGGAGCGGTAGAGGCTGGTGTAGTCGTCGTACTCGCTGTCGGAGGAGTCTGAGGAGCTGTCCGTGGACAGGAGCGAGCCCCGCTGTAGGCAAGAGTCACAGTAAGGACGGTGGTAGTAGCAATAATCTGTTGAGCTGCTGGAGTCCGAGTCCCAGTACCCAACGGAGTCTCTAATGCGTCTGTGGCGCTGCTCATTGTCGCCTCCAGCTTCCACGACGTGTGGCGCTGCGTGGGTTCGTTCTGAGCATCTGTGAGACCTCGATGTACGTCTTTGACATTTTCTCATTACTCCACGCCCTTCTGCATCCTCCTCTTCCTTTTCCTCTTCGACATCGCTGTTGTGAGCCTGGAGGAGGGTATCGTCCTCCGTGATACCGTCCGGGTGCTTTTCTAGATGTTGGTGTTCACAGTTGTCTTTTGTCTTTGCACAGGTAGGAGTCTCTGAACCTGTGTAGAAGCAGGAAGGGGCCAGACCTCTTCTGGAGGCGTGAAAGGGCGGCCGACGTTTTCTCATGGCGTAAGGGGAGATGCTGGGGTAGCGGAAGAGGACAGGTGGAGGAGGGGAGCACGGCGTCCGCAGGGAGAGAGGGGAGAGTACGGAGGATCTGGCTGATTTTAGCTGAGACGATGTCCTGGACGCCTGACCGGGAGATCGAAGTGTACTTTCCATGACCGCATCCACGCTGAGCTCTTGGAGGATCTCCTGCAGCTGTTCACTGCTAACAAAGCCAGTCGGTCTGGCATAAGGTCCCAGCTGAAATGTTAGGCCAGTGTGACTGCTGAGCGCTTCAACCTGAGAGGGGTTCAGACCTCTAGGGGATTGCAGAGAAGTCACAAACTGCACCGTCTCCTCTGGTGTCCTGAGTAAGCCAGGAAACGGGAGGGACGTGGGCTGTTTGAGATCCTCCCCTGTTCTGGATTCAGCTGCGTCCCTGCCTGTCGGGTCAGCAGTGGTAGAGACATCTCTCTGGGGTTCACTGCTGTAAATATCATCGGGGAGAGGGGAGGAAACGATAATGGGGGCTGAGGAGTTGGGAGCAGATGAAGCCTCGGAGGACAGCACAGCAGCAGATACAGAAGAAAGAGGAGCAGCAGTGAGGTAAGGAGGGAGAGGAGGGAGGGAGAGTCTGGATTTAGTGTCTTTCTGAGATACAGAGGAAGAAGAGGGGCCTTCAGATTGAACCTCGGTGGTCTGGGTGGAGGAGGAGTTGAGGTTGGTGGCTGAGGAGTCCATGTCCTGGTCCTCGGAGGGCTGGCTTGCTGACATGAGTCGCAGGAGTTTGTCCTTGGCGTTGCTGACCTGCTCCTGAAGACTGTCGATCACAGCGTTCTTCTGAAAGTTGGAGCGACAAACAGAAAGATTTGAGGATAATGCTGTGGTATCTGAGATATTTCAGTTTTCTATAGAAGCAGTCAAGCAGTGACTGAGGAGGCTGTGAACATATTGTTAAACAGCTTGAGTGATTTACATGATTACTTATTCAAGATTCCAGCTTTTTATTGTGACTTCCACAACATGTTGAAAATATACAGCAGTGTGAAATACTGCTCCTCTTTGTGCCACTGTGCTACATACAAAAGAAAAACAGAAACAGACAACACCTAATGCACTAAAGTAAGGAAATAAATATACAGAAAATCCAGAAATGTAAATTTATAGAAGCCACAACTGTACAAAAGTGATATACCGTATTTTCTGGACTATAAGCCGCTACTTTTTTCCGACACTTTGAACTTAAACACCAGTGTTTCTCATGTATCAGCGGCACGAAGCTCGTTAGCTTTTTACAAGCTAGTAAGCTCTGTGCCGCCGATACATTTAGCCTCGTCACATCAGACCCGGTCAGAGTGGACGACATGAAATTGTTCGTATAAATTCAATAGCGGCTTATAGACAGGTGCGCTCAATAGTCTGGAAAATACGGTAACTAGACTGTGTAAATAATAGTGTAATATGAATTTTAGTGCTAAAGGATATTGCTGTTCAGAAATTGTATAAACAGGATTTACAAATGTACAAAAATCTACATGTGAACTATATTGCAGATGCTTGTTGTGTAAAGAGTGTCATATAATCTGAAATATATAACATCTAGTTCTGTACATCTTTCCAACTGGGTGGCCCTGAACACTACATTTTTACACACTTACTCTATTAAGAGGACCTTTCTTTGCAAGTGTTGCAAATTGGTTTTGTGTTTATTATTAGAAACATTACTTGGCCACATCTAAAATATTAAACCTTTGAGCTGCTTTTTTCAAATGTCCACCTGAAAAACATCTCCAGATGCAGTCAGCTGCAAAAGACCAAACTGAACAACCCTGAGTTCTGTTGATGGGAGATTTTGGAAATACAATAAGCCTCTTCATCCTTATCACCAGGCCACAGTGAGATTTGAAATTCTGCAGCACAAATTGACATTTCTGCTTCTGCCTAATCAAAACTGTAAAAATAAAACTGAATCCCTTCTAAAAAGAGAAAGATCCTCGGCTGAAAAACTGCAAATTTGATGCGACAGAAATAAAGCATAACAAGCCTTCATCCATTTTAGTCACAGTAGCACCAGGCTGCATTTTCAGTGAATGTGCCACAGTAAGTGTGGAGTACTATAAATGTCACCTTAAAACCAGTACAGACTGGTCCAGGTACAGGGACCTCCATGGGTGGAAAGGGGTGTCTAAGAATAGATGCAGTGGGATAACCACAAGTAACTTACACATGAGGGCTGTTCTTTGAAATAAATGATCCACAGTTTCAAAATACTTGATAAAACCCAAAATATACCCAAAAAAATATCGCTGGCAAAACGATAACCTAAATCACTGACTATAAATAAAAACAAATAAAAAATCTGGTTTGTAACTTAATTCAAATATTCAAAACCTGGGTTCAAATAATTCTATTAAAAACACAAGATTTATTTTTTTATTGATTTATAGTGAATTACAGTGGATTACCTCATTAAGGAGTTTTTTCATGGAGCTGTTTTCCCCCAGCAGGTAGTAGATCTCATCCTGGCTGTACACAGATGGCTGGCTCTTACTGGGGCTGCTGAAGTATTTGGCCATCTGACTCGGGTTGTTCTGATCCTCTTCAAACTGCCGCCACTGGGTCAGCTGCACAGTGGCAAGTGTGATATTTCAGTAAAAAAAAAAAAATCAGCATGTTACACTAATTTCCAGCAATTGATATCTCACTCACACACTAATAGTAACCGCTACCAGGAGCATTAGACCTGAGACCAGGTGTGCTTGAGCGTATTGCTCATTGTTCAAATATTTCCTTCCTTTCCAGTGGAGATGCATTCCTTTATTGCAACATAAACCCGGGGCCAGACTCTTAGAGAGTCATAAACCTGTTTGCAGCAGCCTACGTCGCTTTGACTCATAAACACCTTCTGTGTGAGTCATCCTCTGCTGACAGACACGGAAAACTGATTCACGTATGGAAACTGCAAGCGTGAGCACCACTACCGCTCGCACAATATTTAATAAAGTTTAATCCAAACAACAGGAGAAAGTCACAGACACAGCTGTCATTCACCTGCCTGTTTGTCATGTGTCTGCCTGTCTGATTGATTATCTTTTTCTTCTCTCATGTGTTATTGTTTACTACCAAACTTAAAATGTCATCACCAGAACCAAGGCGACGCCAAAGGTGAAGGTAAAAAAGGACCCTTCACACTAGATCTTCTGATATAACTTGTCTGTGCATCTTGCATGTGTTCCCCGTTCTCTGCTTGTTTCTAACCTGCGGCACAAACAGCATGCAGTTAGTAGCCAGTGTGCAGATGAAGATGGCTCCAGCCACCGTGCTGTAGACCAGGTTGGGCCAGGCCTGCAGGAAGACGGACACAGGGACGGCCACAGCGGAGGAGAAGGTGACCAGGGTGACGGCTGTTATGATGGTGGGAGACTGATTGACTGGAGGGTGGCTCACGTTGCTGGTCAGTCCAGCCAGATAGGTGCCATACAGGAGGAGACAACCCTGAGAAAATACAAAGAAACTTTACAGCAACAAGCTTAAATCCATCTTTTTGTTAATGCTGTGTTTAAGTGAGTCATGCAGATCTTTTGTCTTCTGTCTGTGAACTACACACTGATTAAGTAATAGTCATTATTCTTCACAAAATAAAAGCTCTTGCTGTGTGATCTAAAACAATTACACAGTTTCAGAAATGATTATTTACTCTGTTGTCATTTCAGAAATTAGAGTCATTTAATACTAGAGATCTGAATCTACAGTTTATTTCTGATCTGCAGCAGTTCCCGTCACAATAACTTCGCCATCTGTTCTGCTTGTAATTATCTGCATGAATCACGCAGCTCCTGAATGAAAGGACATCTGTCTGTCCCAGAAGACACTCATTTCTGTCACCTCTACATTAAAATACAGCCATTTTGCAAATAGAAAACAAATACATTTGAATATAAATTTAAAAAACTTATAATTCAAATCAAGATTTAAAAAGGGATACTGACCTTCTGAACAGCAATGATGATGACCCACAGATTTGAGTATACAGATGAACAAGAGTCCAACTGAGACAAAGAGTAGGAAATGTCTCTCTCCATCACCTGCAGCGAGGTAACGCATACTCAGTCAGTGAGTTGGCACTTGATTTGTCACCAACATGCGTTTTATATTTAGGTAGGAGGATGAGTGCAGAGTCACAAAATCAAACTTTCTCTCTATCTACTGTAAAACAAATGAAATTATTGTAAATGGGCAAGAGAAACATTCTGATGATTACAAATTTATCAGCAATTACACGTCAGTGTTCTCCGCAATCCTGCAAAACAAAATCATAACTTGATTAACAACTTCTCTAATAAACTTTACCCTGACGACGGCTCCGACAGATCGTGAACAGCTGATGGGATCTGTGAGGTTCCAGGCGGTGAGGACCAGCATGTCCACCAGGATCAACAGAGCCACCAGGCCCATCAGCTGGATGTCTCGGATTATCTGGGACAAGAAAATAAAATCATCAATAATTTCATCCGTGCAGATTTTTCATCCATATGCAAAGAGGCTTTGTTTGTCGCAGAGTTTGTACCAATGCTAAAAAATATTCTGCCACTGTATCAAAAGATCGGGAGTAAAACAGAGTCATGAGAGATTTTTTTTTTTTAATCCAAATCACTGGAGTTGCTCAAGGAAAAGAAAATTGTTCGTGCTTTGGAGAGATGACACAGTGAAAACAGGTTTATACAGAAATGATGAAGTGGTGACCAGTAGTTTAAAGAAGTATGGCGGGATAGGAATTACCCAACAAGAACACACATGATTTTTTAAATAAGAAGAAACTATGATGCAAGTGAAAGTTAGAGAAACAAAAACCTTCTAAGAAAAAGCAACTGATCAGAAGAATGGAGGAACATCTCTGTAAAGACTTGTGTATCAACTGGGCCCAGGGGGATTGAATTTGTAGTCAAAAATGTGCAAAATATCATAAAATAAAATAAAAGAATGGATTCTCACAAATGAGTACTCATCATTATACCACTGAGGTTGTACTTTGGGTTCAGCATTTTCAGTGTTGCCTGTTTGTTTATGCAAGAAACCCAATATCTCACATCAAATCGATCAAATTTAGCCTTATTTAACATTTTAACCCTTTAACACCAGACTCTGGACTTTTTACGGTTACTGTACTTTCCGGACTATTGAGCGCACCTGTCTATAAGCCGTAGATGTCCACGTTGTAACATGGGATATCTACAGAGAAAGATTTTTTTTTAACTTTTACTCAAATATATGCTTTTTTCACAACAGTGCTTGTAAAACGGTTGGGTACACAGTAGCCTACCAGAAAAGTCACTGATCACTATCTTCATCTTGTTACCTGTTCGGTAATTTCATGGGTCTGATGTGACGAGGCTAAATGTATCGGTGGGATGAAGCTCGTTGGCTTTTCACAAGCTAACGTGCTTCATGTGATACATGAGCCGCACTGGTGTTTAAGCAGCAGGGTTCAAACCGTCAGAAAAAAGTAGTGGCTTATAGTCCAGAATTTACGGTATTTTTATTTCAAATTGAAATTTAACCTGCAAAATCTAACATTCATGTGCAGTTGCAGTGTTTTTGTTCACTAAAACTCTACAATCAAAATCGTTTTTTGTGTTTTTCTGCTATTCTTGTTTCATCATCACTGTTGTTACACTCTTGCAACTTATAGTATATGGTAAATCAGCTGATTTGCCGACTTCTGAGAGATGTGCTAGTGAAATTACCCTAATGACACCATTTGCACTGTAAAGTGCAACATCTCAGCTCTCGGGAACTGTTGGAATTTTTCTGATTGCGCAAACTGTGACATAATTACGGTAATCCAAAGACGCACGTGCAGACCTGTCACCGACGACATGCTTGGAATTAAAGGGTTAAACTCATTTTTGTATGAAACAAACTGTAAAATGTACTGTATGCATCCTAACTAGACTGCACAATAAAATCAACGACATCCTGATCTTTGGATGGAAGTTTCAGGAGCATCCTTACCACTCTCTTATCGGGCACTCGCTGGGTGAACACTCGGTACAGTCTCCACGTTTTCCCCAAAATTGGACCGAACACCAGGGTACTGCCGACGCAAAGCATCCACATCCGTGCCTACGGGAGAAAACGTCGTAAATTACCCAACAATCTAACAATCCCAACACCACAATGAGAGGATGACTCCTACCTGAAGCACAGCTATCGATGCTCCGCCTTGTGAGTGAGCTCGTTCGATGGCAAACAGGAAGCCACTGCCGTAGGTGAGGACACTTCCAAAGAGGGTCAGGACATTCAGGTTGGGACTGGACATCTTGACTATCCTGATAATATCACAAGCAGTGAGTTAGTTAGCTTTTGTTAGCAGCTCTGTGTCCACATGCTGCTACATGCTATGCAGTGCACACTACCTGTTGTTTTTGAAGCGCAGGGTGAAGAGGAGGAAGCAGAATGACATCAAGATGCCACAAGAGAGCAGCGTCCAAACCACAGCGCTCAGCACGGGGGACAGAGGACGCCTCGGGAGCTCCACTGCTACCTGCACACACACATGCACATGCTTTTCAAATAAATGTGCGTCACATGTTTATTTGTGTTGGAGACTCACTCGTTAAAATAATTGATGCAAAAAAACCAACACAGGATTCCTCTCGATGCACAATTTTTTATTGAAGCAAACATCACACGACGGCGTTGTAACTTTTCATCTAGAGATTAAAAGGAGAAATAAAAATAACTGACGGCATTCAAGCAATACAAAGAGAGCTGTGAAATTTCAGAAGGTGACAGGCAAGATGATGAGTGGGGCTGAGTTGACGCCGCCGTGATTTCTCCGGGGGTTAAAGTAGGGGAAAAGTCTTTCACCGAAGGAGTATCCGGTGAACGTGTAGATATGAGAATGGGAATCCGAGTTGTAAAAAGAAACCTGCCCCCACCCCAGATCCACATACACCCCGACTCTCTGAGGAATCTCCACCAGTGGCACGCAGACAGGAGGGCTGCTGAGAGCCCAGTAGGTCCCATCCTTTCTCATCCCCAGGGTCCAGTAGCCTCTTTCAGGGTTCAGCATACTCCCTCCTTTCCTGCTGATGGATTCAAGTCCAACGCCGAGATCCCACTCGGTCTTCCCTTTCACCTGGACCTCAAAGTAGAACCTGCCGGAGGAGAAACCCTCCTTTCCCAACACACTGATCCCGGGGTAAAATCTCTCCGGGTTGTCGGGGAGGTTCAGCGCCAAGTCGCTATGAAACACCTGCTTCTTGTTCTCCGACAGCACCAGTTTGGGGTGAGCGGTGTCCGAATCCAGGGTGACATCCACGGCACACCACCGAGCCCTCTGAAACTCACTCTCACAAAGCCTCTTCACCTCCGCCTTCACCGTCTCCTCCAGCTGGCACATGACTCTCCGGACAGCCCTCCTCACCGTGCCCACGTACTCAGCACTTTCTACGCGGGTGTCGGACTTGTCTTTGGTGGGTTGGTTTGCGGAGAGCGCCGAAACACACTGGAGGAGGTAGAGGTCGTCTTCAGCGTGCGAGAGCTGCTCCAGTTCACTTCTCCTTCGCCTCAGATGTTCAACCTCATGCTCCAGCTTCACGATGATCCTGCTGTTGCCGCTTTCAACTTGCCGCTGCTTTGCGCCAATCGCCTCGGCCACGTCAGCTCGGCCTCTCTGCACGAGCTGGAGGAGTTTGTCGAAGACTTGGAAACTCTCTTCAATCTCTCTTTCTGTGTTGCCTCTGCTGAGCTGAACGATTTGATTGATTTCACTGATTTTCTGCAGTCGGTCGTGGATCATTTCGTCCACCTCTACGTTCGCGCTCTTGATCTGAGCTCTCCTGTCTCTGCTCTCGTCCTCTACACGGACAGTGCGATGACCCTTGTGGTCTTTCCTGGCGCAGATCTGGCACACGTACATCTGGTCGGTGCTACAAAACAGGTCCAGCAGTTTCTGGTGCTTCTTACACATTCTGTCTTGCATGTTCATCATGGGGTTAATCAGGTGATGCTGCTTGAAGGTACCTAGAACACAATGAGGCTCCAGGTGAGTCTCACAGAATGAAGCCAAACAGTCCAAACAGGATTTAAGAGCCTTGACTCTTTTTCCGACGCAAACATCACATGAGACGTCTCCTCCCTCGGGGCTTGCTGATTGGTCGCTGACTTCATTTTCCTTTTCCAGCATCTCCTTGAACTGAGAAGCCACCTCCGAGATGAAGGTGTTAACTTTGAGGTCAGGCTTCTTGGACAGCTTGTGTTTACACAGGGGGCACTGCGGCGCGTTGGTGCTCTGCCAGTATTTTTGAATGCAGTCCCTGCAGAAGTTGTGCCCGCAAGGAGTGGAGACCGGCTGGTTGAACAAATCCAGACAGATGGGGCAAAGAAGCTGCTCCTTAGACAGCACAGTGCCAGCAGTAGCCATATCTGGGAACACATCCAGAGAGAAAAACAGGTGGGATTTTATGGAACAAGTTGCCTCAGCTCCTTGTATTTCTGTCTTTCCGCTATACTATTGGGCTTAGAAGCACTTGTGCCCGGCGAGCTGTCCTCATCCACAAATAGCGACAAATGCACGGTGTCATATTTCATCAAAGGGGTATTACATTTTACCCCAACAGTTTTCATGTCAGCTCAGTTCAACAGGCACTGTAAGGACGCTCCCTAAATTAAAGTAAAACACTACATTAAAATACTATCTTGTCACACAACACAATTACCATAACAAAGCAAGAACGCAGCGCAGCTCACTGTTTCCCTTCCCCTCGGGTGAAGACACAATGCGCACTCTGAGACCGATTTATGCATAAATTAACATCATAAAGCATGAAAGAAATCAAAGAGATAACTCACCTCGTTTTCCCTGTGTTGTAGCAGAGGAGAGGAAGTCGTGTTTGTGTCCCCTGACACAGTTTCCCTACTACTTTAGTTTCTGTTTGGAAAGTCACATTACACTTTCTTGTGCCCGCCTCACACTGTTGATCTCTACTCACGCTTCTCTTAAAGGCACCAGCAATGATACTAAACATAGCTTCAGTAGTCCATCCCCATTACCTTACTGGACCTCTACTTTTCAACTTGCTTTCAAGTAATCCCTCGTTTTGACTTTCGCAGCTTCACTCTACATGCAAGCAAAATATATATTGTGGATTTTTCGCTGGTTTCTGTGGACAGTGGGTCTTTTTATTTCTGGTACATGCTTCCTCATTTGGTTTAGCCAGTTGATTTCATACACTGTGTTGTGTTATTGAAAAACAACATGAGTTCAACTGTAACTTCCAGTGTGTTTATTATAAATCAGACAACTCCCACCTCCTAGCTTGTGTCTAACTGCCGCTACCTGACATTACGCTCCGTTGCCTAACTGACGTCATCACTGCTCGTCTCTGTATCTCTCTAACACGTTTAGGTTAGTTTGTAATTTGGCAGATCCTGTGAAGCTACCCAATCAGAGCATGTGGTTAAGTATCCAGGGCACTGATTGGCTCATGTAACAGTATGTTTACATACATAATTTCAATGAATCTCACCTAATATCTAAGGGAAACTAAAGGGCCTATACTGTATAACTGTGTGGGAAATGTTTATAAGAGTGTGGGAAGGTTTATAAGGGCTTAAAATATTTAAAATAACATATGGTTTCTACTTGGCAGATTTTCATCTTCACGGGGGGTTTGAGGAATATTACGGAGCCCCTAAAGGGACGTGAAGAAAAAAAAAGTGCAGGTATCTAGTGTGCACCAGATAACTATCTCGTGCGCACAAGTTAGCATATCCAGTATACAGAAGAGGCTCAATTTCCCGGTCCACCTTAAAGTGGCATAATGCCTGTGGATGGCGGTGTTCAGACATTTTCAAGCTAATTCGTGAACTGAAGATCTGAACAAATTATGCATACTCTTCTGTATACCAGAAATGCTATCTCAAGTGCACGAGATACAGCTGGAAATGCTATCTCGTGTGCACATGAAACTATCTTGTGCGCACAAGTTACCGGCACTTTTTTTGTATTTTATGTATTTTAATTGAGCAAGTTTTTTTTCTTTAAATACTAAAGAAATAAATAAAATCTTACGCCATCACCCAAAGTTCAACAACACCAATAGACCAGCAGACACCATCTGCTTTTAAAAGTAATTAAACAATGTCAATCAAATGTTATAGTCACTCTATTAATGTTATCACTTTGTTGGCAGCAGAGTCCAAATAATAGATCATACAGAATATCTTTTTATTCTTAAACTTTTCACCAGCCAAAAGCTTTGTTAGTCATCATGTCAGCACTGTGTTAAACTGTCAAATGTGTATAAATAAAGGCACAAGTGCATATTGCATACCAAAGATATTGCATGCACACTATATTTATGTACTTACTACTATTAAGTTTCAGCATTATAAGTGTATCTACTGATACAGAGAGAGGGGAGAAGAGGTTACCGTGCTGAGACTGCATAGTCTCTGCAGAATATCAAGTCCCTCCTGCCTGTTGACTCCTGACTGGATGAAGCAATGTGGGGAGTCACACTGGGAGCTGCAGTTCAGCTCAGGCTCCATGATTGGCCCCAGTCTGTCCACCATCACACACACATCCTGTGGAGCGATCAAATGACACAACAGGTGAGATGACTTTGAAAATTAAACATAACACTCGGAAAACTGACCTAAATTTGTAAAAGTCTTTATCCCCGGGTTGATGGACTGCTGCATCATCTCATAGACTCACACATTGGTACACTGTTGTCTACAAAGCTGTTGGACTACTTCCACCATACCTACAGAACCACATTCACCAGAAAGGGCTCTACAGGGTACTATAGTCTTTGTTCCCATGAATTTCTTCTTTAACATCTCTAATGTACAAACAGAACTGAGAAAAACATGCAGCACCACCATCCTGCAACCAGCTGCTTTATTATCTCAGCCTGATTAATATTGCTAAGTATGCTGTAGAGAGAGACCTTGTGTTTTCACATGTCTGTAATGCTCTCAGGTACATGTTCTTAATTATTTACTTGTTTAAAACTGTAAATTTGTTTGTTTCTTTGCAGAGTTGCTTTAACTGCTTGAGTTGCTACAAAAAAGATAAAATCTCAAGAGTTTTGTTTTCTCGAGTGAAATAAAATAGATAAAAACATCTTCGCTTTACCTTTATGTGTCTCAATAATCAGAGAATGTACTGAACTCCAACACATAAGGCAACAGAGACCAGGGAATCACATTTCATATGAAGTCCTGATCCTACTTCCAGGTTTATAATTCACTGAATAGATGTAAGGCTTGAAGCCACCACAGTGTGGTGCTCTGACAAAGACGTCTGAGAGGAGCAGTGATGGGGACAGAGGGGTGATTTTGCTCTGCATTTTGAGTAGAGGAACAGGGAAATAGATGATATCAGAACCATAAATCCAACGGATGCTAAGGTTAGAAAATAATAAAATGGAATACAATTAAGGTCAGATTTTAAAAATTCACAACAGATCGAGAAGCCGGGACTCCTGTGTGACAGCTTGTGTGTGTTTCTACCTATCCTCAGTTTTACTGCGTCATCACGGAGGTAAATTAGCAAACACTGGATCACAGTCTGCTGCAGCACGAAGTAAAGGGAGAGAAAATATTGCAATACACCAAAGCTATCATTTACTGTTTTACATAATCTGCAATCAGCCGGGTTATTTAGACTGAAGAGGTAAATTTTTATGACCAAAACAACAGTTTGTCTCTCTGACATTTTTATGAGGCTACCCCAATGCTGCACTGACATGTTGCAGATTTAATTATGCGGCACGGTATCACCTGATACTGTGAGCTGTAACTCGCACAGACCGAGAGTCTGATCATTGTAATTCCTGCAGTGACTCAGCCACATGTTGCTGAGGCGATGTAAGACGGCTTGTAGTGATAGAAATGTGGCAGACAGGTGAGTGTTTACGTGAGTAGCGTGTTATTAGGCATCACATGTCTCGTCATTGTCTGTAGGATGACTAAGATAACCAGGGAAGCTTCTGGGATTAATTGATTCAACAACATGGGACACAGTAATCATCCCAATTGGCATAAAGATATGGTATTGAAGTTGTAAGCGAAGCCCACAGTAACCTACTTCCAAAACAGAACAATGAAGCCCTCCCGCCAACGTATCTGGGAAACGTCTGGAGTTCCTGTTCATGTCCTTTCGTCACTTTCCAAGTTTAGATCACAGCTCAGCTTCTTCCCGCAGGAAGAGCCGGCAGAGAGAGGCATTTCCGACAGTTTTTTTCAAAATCCTCCGTCTGTAGGTGTTTTAGATTGGGAGAAAACCCGCCGCCCTGCAGAGGTCAACAAAGGTCGACCAACATCCAGCTGAGGAGGGTCACTCTGCGAGCAGCCAGAACAGGGCTCGACTCCAAGCTGAGCTGAGTTTTATGGACATGTTTTGACAGTTCAGGAGAGTCATGAGGAGTGTCTTTTGAAGTCCTGAAGGCTAAACCACAAGTAATACCTGAGCTACCTGTGGCCTTGATACTTAAATGTAGGATGGGCCTAACTGGCTGCAGCTTAGCTTTCACTTGATCACTTGCCTCTGGGCCTCTCTCTAAGTCTCATTTTCTTTAATTTATTGACCAATCTGTAACATTTTCACTATTTCTGACAGGCCTCTGGGGCCAGAACTGCCTTAAAACTTTTAATAAAAACGGAGTAAAGCTCTTTCTTTGTCCTGTCAATCACTCTGTTTATCTTTTCAAGATTTGGGTGTTGTAACCGCCAGGTTCAGGGGCCAATATTGAAACATTCCCTCTGAGTTAGTAATCCGTTTATAAGTTTATTCTTTAAGCCGAGTTAGAATGTAATTAATTGCACTGAAATCTCGCCTCAGTCTTGGCGCACGCCTTTTTCTGGACACATTGTGCACTTTGCAGCCCGGTTCTGCAAATTTGTCAACTGAGATTTCATGGAAAGACACATTCAGTCTGATCTAAAGAGTCTGCACCACTGTTGGAAGAAACCATGTGACCATTTCAAGTAAAACACCTGACGAAATGCGCCGCAGGTTTAATGTATTTCTTCCGGTCGCCTGCATAAAATGTGCATCAGTTTTTAGAAAGCATTACACAAGTACCACATAATTATTACGATTCAGCATATTGTTAAAAACATTTAATTGTAGAATATGTCAAATCTCTATAAATGCGTGATCCCCATCAGCAGCAGAATAATCCGCTGAGAGTTTACGCGCTCCTGTGAGGTGTGCGAGATGCTCTCCCACGGCTGCACCAGTGAAGTTGCAAAACAAAGGACTTTTCAAAAACAATGAAAAGAAGTAGAAACCATAAAAGAAAAGTTTTAAAAAGTTCAAAGTTCAAACCTCGGTCCTCAGTGCGCTCGGGGGATCCCATGGTCTCGTCCCGCCTTAGATTCCATTGCGCGAGAAATGAAACAGTAAAAACTAAAATCAAATTCAGGTCAGACAATGATACGTTAACTAACATCGCTACATGGTCCCCGTGGCTGCGCGCTTGGAAAGAATCCCACGACTTCACCTCGTTAACCTGTCAGTCCGAAAAGATCCTGTCACTCAGGAAAAGTTCGCCAGACTGCGATAGCTCTCTTTTACGCACGGAGGGAGGGAGGCGTGTGTCAGGAATGGGAGGTGTTTGCGCTGTCGTTCCCTCTCTCTCTGAAGCTTTCCACCTCCAACTACCCCACAGAAGGGGGGTTCAGGGTGTGATGTGGGGCAGGAGGGTGCAGCATGTTGCAGAGGGGGGGGGAGCGGGGTGGCGCGTACATGGCACAGAGTGGCGCACTGTCCTGTCCTCTCAGTGCAAATAAATACTCCTGTTTTAATGGAAAGAGAAACACATATGCGATGGGAGAGAGGGAGAGAAAGAGAAATGAGGATTTAAAAAAAAAGACATAAAGAGC
>OOFC01018254.1:0-22500 GCA_900323345.1 Pseudochromis fuscus
TGTGTCTTTTCAAGTAGTTGGACTATGTGTGCATCTGCCCAAATATCCAAGAGGCACAGTGTCTCCTCGTTGCTCCAAGTCTGTCCACGGCTCATTGTTTGTAGCATGTAGCATTAGCGTTAGCAGCAGCAACGAAGGCATATTTTTTCCCACAATGCTTGGCTACGGTGGCTTGTTAGGCCCAAAAGACGCATGTATCCTGTCGTTAGTTCGGATGGACCTTGGTTTGTATTCAGACCTGCACAAGAGAACCAGGATCCGCACCAGAGTTCGTTTGGAAGCGGACCGAGACCACCTCAAAAACAGGGTCTCGGTCCGGTTGTTTGGTCCGCACCAGGGTTCGACTGTGTCTATTCACACCTGCATGGAAAGTCCGGACCAGTGTGGGAAACGAACCCTGGTCCGTTTAAAGTGGACCAAACAGTCCAGGTCTGAATACCACCTAAGATAGAACCATTTTTAACAGTGTACAGTTGTATAAGTTTAACCTGAACTGTGTTTTGAGAAACGTATTCTCTTCTTCACCATCACAAATAAGATTTCCCCGTCACTTCTTGTTGCTCTCTTGTCATTTCTCTAAAGCTTTATTCCTGTTAACATATTACTGCTCCATCCCCTCGCTGAACATTTCTAGTGGTTTTGGCACAATCTTAGTTTTTAATTTGACAACTTTGAAGGAAATGTGGAGATATTGATTCAACAAACTGACAATTTTTATGCAGTAAAAGTCATGAACAAATAAGATTGCATAACAAAATGACTCGAAATTACCATTTTAATGTATTGAATACAGTAGGATCTTTGTTTTCTTATCAAGATGGAACAATGCTGTGTATTTTGTTTTTACGTCCTGAAAGATTCTGATTGAATAATGCATGAGCCTCCTTTACTTACTCAAACACAGCAAATGGAAATTTAGTGATTTGCTTTTAATGCAGCACTAAAAAATCTTATATGAGGATGACCCCAAATCTGTGCTCTGTATATTTAAGTGGACTTTATTTGCTGTATTCTAAGTGAATGCAGAAACAGTAAGTGATGCAGTTGGATTATGGCTCAGTTACAGTTATGTACCAGCTGTCTACAGCTCCATGTGTTGGATGTGATGCAACGCCGCCTTATAATTGGCCTAAATATCAAGGCGTGTAAGCTTTGATCCAGGTTCCAGCATTGGACTCAGTCTTTGAAATGAGACCTTCACAGAGAAATTAAAACCATGATATAATACACTATAGCACACAAATATGCTGTTTTTCTTTTTTGTTCATTCTCAAGTAACCACCGCCTCCACAAGTCTGTTTGTTATTTACTGTCAGGTTAGATTTATAGTCCTAAAAGAAGCTCTCTATCCCACTGTTGTATCTGTGGGATATGCATGAGCTTCCTAAACAACAACTGTGTTTCCTCAGCTTGTTTGACCGGTCAGCAACGGAGGAGGAGGCTGTGCTGCTGCCTGACTTCTAATCTAGACTTAGAAGATGATTCAGACCACATCTGACTCTTGATCTCTCATTTGCATCCCACCACACGATGGTATAGATTATTTCCACCTAAAAAAAGACACAACAGTTTTCTGCATCTCAACATTAGGTTAGTTTCATAATGTAAACATTGCACACTTCACACAGAGCCGAGTCCTTTTTTCATTTTTTTATTTTTTTTGGTAACATTTTGTATTCAAATGAAATCCTCCTTGTTGGAGTTGATTTAGTGCATATTTGAAGCTGGGAGTTAAAAGGTGATTTACACCGCAGTGCGATTCAGGTGATGCTTTCTGTCGGGGGGGATGTAGGCAGAACAGCAGAGCAAAGAGTAATGGGTCCCATGTGATGTCCTCAGTTGTGCAGACGGTTCATAGCTGCTCACTGAGCCAGAAAAAATGCGGTTTTCGGTCCATTAGGGGATTCAGCCTCCTATGGGATCTGTGAGCGCTCGGATATACTCTGTCTTACTTAGTCTCCCCCTCTCTCCATCCTGCTTTCTCATGGTCTCTCACTGCGTTTGCATCTCGTTGACTCACTTCCCTGAATCAGTATGTGAAGGCATGAAAGTCATTTCTCCTGTCAGGATGAGCCTGATGGGATTACCCCTCCTTATTGTCTCAATATTATGAAACGGTAAGAAAACATCTCATATCTGTTCCATGTTCTGCTTGACTTTTCTTAAAAATGTGGCAGGGGTTCACCTCTTTTTCTGCAACTAAAAAATCAACTCAGCAGTAGATAATAAGCATTGTTAAACCACGCTGCACACATTTCTCTCAACAATCAAAGACTTTAACCTCGATTGTCCTGATGGTGAATAAAAACGAAAATGACAGCTTCACAGGTTTTAAAGAAGTGGTGAGTAATTGCGTGGTGTGGCATTGTGTTTCGGATGTTTACCCGAGGACAAAGGAAAAAGCCAGTGTTCTCTTCAGTGACTGTACTTAATTAATACACAGTGATGGTTGCACCTCAGATGAGCGTTGGATAAGGTAGTTGATCAATACTCGTGACACAGCATGTACTTACTGCTACTGCAGTTTTATCAAAAGAGAATTTCCGGCAGTGTAAAGGCCTTAGCTGAGTCCGTGTGCTATTATCACTCCTTATAGACTGTATGGATGAAGCTAACCTGATGTTACTTGTTGTTTTGTGGACTCGCCTTTTGAAGCCAGGAGTTTGGTATTTGAATGTCACCAAGTTTGTTGTTTGCAGCAGGAAGTGACCATATTTAGACATGAAGGGAGGAGTGAGAAGGCGGGTCTAACCTTTGAACGAGAGGACACTGTCCAATGTGTATGAGGCTGAAGTTCACCAATGAATGAGCCTCCAAACCACTTGTAAATCACTGGAGACCAGACCTGTCAATCAAACTAACTGCTCCCATAAATCTTCCTCTTCTCTCAACCTAATAGCTGTTTAATGATGAAATGAGTTTCAGAGGAGTTGACTTTAGTCTATTGAGTATTTCATGAGTGAAAACAACCATTTTATGAATTGAAGTCAACTGGAGCCAGAGTTTTTATGGAGCCAGGATCTAGTGGCCGTTGGTGGTATTGCACTTTTTTGCACTTCCACTTTGGCTTCACCTTTGAGTCCCGGTGGCTCTGTCCATCTTTTATATACAGTCTGTGATTCTATCACTTGCTCATATCGTCATGATATACTTCTCATGTCTGTCGGCCACAGTTTTAGGGAGGATTTAATACAAATACTTCCTGTGGATGTCCATTGAGACTTAAGTTCAGTGCTGCTCTCATTGGGGACCAGACCTGTCAATCGGACAAACCACACCCCTAAATATTCTTCCTTTTGAAGCCTAATATCTTCTAAATTGTTTTTTTTTTCCAGATGGACCATTAGATCACTGAGAGGAAGAGTTGACTTCATGAAATTAGAAAGACTAGTGTAAAAAAAGTGTCGACAGGATAGAAAGTGACCATTTTTGAATTGAAGTCAATTGGAGCCAGCATCTAGTGGCCTTTGGGAGTATTGCACTTTTTTGCACTTCTTCTACATCGCCTTCACTTTCGAGACGTGGTTGCTTCATCTATTTCTATCTCCACTCTATGACAGCTAAATTGCTATGGACTTGTAAAAGATCTATAAATCCTATAAATATAAAGGACTTAATTGAGGCTGTGTGGTAGTACTACTTGGCCCTTATGGCTATTTCCATTTTAAACCTTGTATTGCTGCTGTGCTTTGACCCGACTGAGAAGAAAAGCTTGATCAAAGTGATCTTTAAAGATACTTTATCATTATACCTCAGGAAAGGAGACATTACTCATAGTTATTTACGTACCCTATAAAGCAAATATCAGATATAGCTATAAATGGGCAGTCTGATGGAGGTGGTCTTTTCTTTTTAATACCATTTAAGGCCTAATGAAACTGCACTTGCCAAAGAAAACACCCTGGGCTATCAGACTCAAAGGAGACTGTTGCATAGGAAGTGTTCTCCTAAGGAAATGCATGCTAAGACAGAGACGGGCGTGTGCAGTATTGTTTTTTAGTTTTGCCAGAGGAAGCGGAAGGAAGGAGAATGGCCTGGCACAGCACAGCACAGCACAGCCCTGGACCCAGACATACCATCAGCGAGCAGCAGTGACCATAACTCGACCTTAACACGAAGACACAATGTCCACATTCCTGTCCAGATCATAAGGATTATCTGCAGTCATGCAGTTAGGTTTTAAGCTCCTCTTTTATATAATGACGTGACCTTAAGCAGCAGACTGTGTAAAACAAAGGGATTATTATGTTTACATCTTACCTGACGGGGAGCAAGGAACTGTCAGTCTGGGTTTTGCAATACTCCAACACACACATGGGATTTTTTTATGATGATTTATTCATTAAGAAAAATCATTATGTAATTGTTTTGGGTTGTGTTTAGTTTCAGAAGTGGCCACTGACAGCTTTATCTGTCTCTTTGTTATTATTATTTCTGGTTTATAAAATGTTTATTATTTCACTTGCTCATATTTGAGATGGTTTTCCTTCACTTTGTTTAAGCCTCCTTCCTTTCCTCTGGGCACACATGTTTAGTTTTATTATTCTTTGTCATCTACTGTGACATCTTAATAGTGCAAACAAATAAACAGAGAAGGAGCCGTGTGCAGCAGGCTGGACTGTGGTCGGCCTTCATTGCTTTTTCTGCCTCTTGTCCAATTGCAAGCAAGTATGCACGTGATGTAACACGGCGCAGCCAATCCCTGCACACCTCCTTACAGGCATTGTTGTGGTCGTGTGTTGTGAGCTGAGTTGTCACATTATTTATTGGAGCAATCAGCACAAAAGGCTGATAAATGAACTAAATATCCCATTGTTGTTCTTCAGTATCTGAGTGTGATTACATAAGAGGCTGTAAAGTTTGTGAGCACTTCATTAAACCCCAAAAGAAAACTAAGATCAAAGAGGACTGCAATGCATCGTAAGCAGGGTTCCCATGTGTTCCCCCAGTCCTGGAAAACTCCTGGAAAGAGAGAGAGACAGAAAGCCGCAGAGTTGTCCTGAAAAATCATTTAAACATTCCCATCTTTATGTTGAATCCAAGATCTCTACGTACTATCTCAACGTACTATACTAGGGCCTTTTCTTTGCTGTGGCATTATGAGAAATAACTTGTAAAATTTTTCAATTTCAACATCGCAAAATATTCAAGAAAGAAATCTTTAATATTCTCTGAGATTAAAGAGTCAAATTTACCTGAAAACAACTTCAGTATTCTGAGATTGAGGTTGCTAATTTACAAGAACAACCCCTTAAAGATTAGAAGTTAGAAGTTGCAAATTTATGATGAAAATGAACTGGATATTCGCTGACATTAAATACCCCTCCCCCCCCAAAACAGAACTCCAATAGTCTCTCAGATTGATGTCATGAATAATAAAAATAAACTCATAGAATTCTAAGGTGGTTCCATTGATCATTCAAGTTTTGTGTCAAACAAAATGTCATGGAAAGCAGTAGAGCTGCAACTATCGAATATTTTAGTAATCGAGTATTCTACCAAAAATCTCATCGATTAATCGAGTAATCGGATAAAACACATTTTTGTTAAGTTGAGGAGCAATTATGAATATACATGCAAAAATAAAACATTGAATGAAAGAACAATTGGTTTACTTTTTGAGACAGTCAGTATTTTTATTATTAGATGCACATTGTGGAAAGCAGCAAACAGCAATTGCATCTCACAAACTGCGAGTAGAAAATATAAAAATGAATTAAACATCAATAAAACATAAAAAATAAAATAACTTTCAGCTGTAAACATTTAAGTTTCAAAAACACACGGCATTTAAAAAATAGAAGAAAAAAAAGGCAAACATTGTTATTACATTTGACAACTGCACAGCTTTATTATGTTTTATTTTTCATCTTCACTTTACATTGCTGTTGAACCCTGTATGAAAACCAACGTGCAGTTATGCTACGAGGATAGTCCCTCCTCCGTGTAGCTGGCCGTCATTCGTGACGTCATCTTTTATGCGATTCTTTCATTTCTGACCACGCCGTCCAGCTCCCGCTGAATTTTCTAATGACAGAAAGGTTTGAACCTCGTCCTGAGTCCATGGGGCAGGATTTCTAACAGTTGCCATTTCTCTTCTTCTTGATATTTCAAACACGTCTGCGCGGTTTGCCGAAGATTTAAAAATGCCGCGTGTTTACGGGGACAGATTACGTGCTGCGCAGTAACGACGCAACGTCGTGTGTCCCATTGAAATTAGTCCGGGTGAAATATTATGCTTTGAGGTGTTAAAATGAAACGATTCCTCGAGGCAGAGAAAATTCCTCGATCATTTTTTGCAATCGATTTACTCAAATTATTCGAGGAATCGTTTCAGCACTAGAAAGCAGTTTCTTGAAAATAGGGGGAACCCTGATAATCCTTTTGTGTAAAGCTGATAAAATTGGCATTGAGGTGTCACGTGATGATTATTCAGAGTTTGTGTTTGGCAACATTTCTGTAGTTGATCCAAAATACGAAAGTGTCTGTGTGCTGAAGAAAGCTGCTACGGTAAAAACAGCAGAGTTCATTGGAAATCTGAGAACTGTTGGTGCTGTAGATGACTGGATCTGTGTGGGCGATACTCTACTAGAGGAAGATTCCCTGTTGTTTCCCCTTAATACACAGCGACAGGTACCTTAAGTCACCCGGGAGAGTCTCTGCTGTGGGACCAGGGAAGGAGACGTAACATGCCATCAGTATATCAGAGTAGGCAGCATGTTGTGTTGAGCTGGATTGTTCTGGAAGGTAGATCTGTCTCAATTTGGTTGTTTTAGTCTGACAGCTTGAAGGCACAATGTTTTGTCCCCAGTTGTACTACGAAAGACAAATAAGCCTCTCAGGCAAAAATGTTCTATTTAGATTTTTTTTTTTTGGTGAAGAAACTGCTGTGGCGACACAACTAGAGGCTAGCTGAGGATATGATGGCCCTAAATCTGTTTAATGTGGGGTGAAAACAAACAGGCAGCATTTCTCTTATACAACAACATGTCTTTGTCTAGTCTGGTCACAAGGAAGCTTGTCTATGTATAAATATGAAGTAATAACCAGGATTATGTATTTCCCTTAGGTACAGAGTAAAACGTGTGTACTTCACAAAAATCAGTTCTTTGTTTGTTTGTTTGTTTGTTTTAGCTCAGTTGATCTTATATTTCTTTTCTTGAGCTGTGAATGGTTGAAAAGAAAATTAGATGCGCATCAGACATTCATACACTGATCTGGCTAATAAAAAAATGTGAAGCTGCTTTTTTAACGAAACATTTTCATGGCGATAAAAACATGCTCCTGTAAATTCAGTTCCTTTTTAAAGATAAAAGTGAAAACAAATTTCAAGGTTTGACTCAATGTTTATAATCAAGCTCTTTAATTACTAAGTGAGAATCCTGTAATTGTGGCTTTGTTCATCATCCACTATATGTGGAAGAATTTTTATTTATGCTGTTTTTTTTTTTTCTCTGCAGGATGGAAGACAGCGTAAAGAGAGAAAGAAGACTGTGTCGTTCAGCAGCATGCCCACTGAGAAGAAGATCAGCAGTGCAAGTGATTGCATCAGTGCCATGGTTGATGGCTCAGAGCTCAAGAAAGTGCGATCGAATTCACGCATTTACCACCGCTACTTTCTCCTTGATGCCGACATGCAGTCTTTGAGATGGGAGCCTTCAAAGAAGGAATCAGAAAAGGCAAAAATTGATGTAAGATCCATCAAAGAGGTTCGAACGGGGAAAAATACAGACACTTTTAGAACTAACGGAACCTATGATCAGATATCCGAGGACTGTGCTTTCTCAATCATCTTTGGGGAGAACTATGAATCCCTGGACTTGGTGGCAAACACTGCAGACGTAGCCAACATATGGGTTACAGGACTGAGGTATCTGATCTCCTATGGAAAACATACCCTGAATATGATTGAGAGCAGCCAGAACAACATGCGCTCTTCATGGCTAGGTGAACTCTTTGACGAGGAAGACTCCAACAACAGCAAACAGATAACGATATGTGCTGCTGTGCAGCTTGTGAAAAAGTTGAACCCGGGACTCAAAAATGTGAAAATAGAACTGAAGTTCAAGGAGCTTCACAAAGCTAAAGACAAATCAGGTTCTGATGTGACGAGAGAAGAGTTCATTGAGGTCTTTCATGATCTCTGCACCAGACCAGAAATTTATTTTCTCTTTGTTCAGTTCTCCAGTAACAAAGAATTTCTTGACACCAAGGATTTAATGATATTCCTGGAGGCCGAGCAGGGAATGGCACAAGTCAGTGAAGACACCAGCTTAGAGGTCATTCAGAAGTATGAACCTTCTAAAGAGGGCCAACTCAAGGGTTGGCTTTCTCTCGATGGGTTTTCAAACTATCTTATGTCTGCAGAGTGCCATATATTTGATCCTGAGCAAAAATCCGTGTGCCAAGACATGAACCAGCCCCTGTCCCACTACTACATCAATGCATCCCACAACACATACTTGATAGAGGATCAGTTCAGAGGTCCCTCTGATGTGACCGGGTATATCCGTGCCCTGAAGATGGGCTGCCGCAGTGTAGAGCTGGATGTGTGGGACGGGCCTGATAACGAACCTGTCATTTACACTGGTCACACGATGACCTCACAGATCGTTTTTCGGAGCGTCATTGACGTCATCAACAAGTATGCCTTTGTTGCCTCTGAGTTTCCACTGATACTGTGTTTAGAAAACCATTGCTCCTTAAAGCAGCAGAGAGTCATGTTTCAGCACCTGAAGAAGATCCTCGGAGACAAGATTCACCTGGATCCCCCAAAACCTGAGGACTGTTACCTCCCGTCTCCCTCCGAACTGAAGGGAAAGATCCTGCTGAAGGGTAAAAAACTGAGCACGAACTGCACTGCTTCAGAAGGTGAGGTGACGGACGAGGACGAGGGGGCAGAGATGTCTCAAAGGATGAGCATCGAGTCGGCAGAACAACAGACCATCGCACCCAAGAAATTCCAGCTGTCTAAGGACCTCTCTGATCTGGTGACCTTGTGTAAGTCTGTGGAGTTCAAAGACTTTCCAACATCTTTCCAGAGCCAGAAGCACTGGGAGCTTTGCTCGTTCAATGAGGTCTTCGCCAGTCGCTGTGCCAGTGACTTCCCAGGTGACTTTGTTAATTATAACAAGAAGTACCTAGCACGAGTTTACCCCAGCCCGATGCGGATTGATTCCAGCAACATGAATCCACAAGATTTCTGGAAGTGTGGCTGCCAGATCGTGTCGATGAACTACCAGACTCCCGGTCTGATGATGGATTTAAACATCGGCTGGTTTCGTCAGAATGGAAACTCTGGCTACGTTCTGCGTCCGGCGATCATGAGAGAACAGGTTTCCTATTTTAGTGCCAACACTAAAGATTCAGTGCCTGGTGTTTCCCCACAGCTCCTTCACATCAAGATCATCAGCGGACAAAACTTCCCCAAACCCAAAGGCTCTGGTGCCAAAGGCGACGTCGTCGACCCTTACGTGTACGTAGAAATACATGGCATTCCTGCTGACTGCGCCGAACAAAGGACTAAAACAGTCAACCAGAACGGGGACAACCCTCTGTTTGATGAGAGCTTTGAGTTTCAGATAAACCTCCCCGAGCTCGCGATGGTGCGCTTTGTGGTGCTAGACGATGACTATATTGGCGACGAATTTATCGGCCAGTACACCATCCCCTTTGAGTGTCTCCAGCCCGGTTTCCGCCACGTACCACTGCAGTCTCTCACCGGGGAAGTTCTGCCACATACGCTGTTGTTTGTTCATGTGGCCATAACCAATCGAAGAGGAGGCGGCAAACCACACAAAAGGGGACTGTCTGTACGAAAGGGCAAGCGGAGTAGAGAGTATGCCAGCATGAGAGTGCTATTGATCAAGGCTGTGGATGATGTCTTCAAAACAGCCCTGCTGCCACTGAGGGAGGCGACAGACCTCAGAGAAAACATGCAGGTAAGATATTTAACTCTTCAGTGTTTCACCAGTGTCCTCAGGCTCTGATGTGTGTGAACCATCCTTCATATCTTCAGGCACTGGAATGTTGAAACTTTACCCCCAAGTCAAGTATAAATTATAGTATGATTTACTACCAAGCAAATCACAAGCATCTAAAAACACTCCCTGACTGGAAACACAAAACCACAAGCCCTGACTAATTTAGATTTGATCTAACCCTTATGTGTTGTGCAACAGTCAAAACATCCGTGTGAGTGATCCATGAAACAGATATTTACAAGTTCTGATGGATATATTCAAAGGTTACAGTGGACTGGAACAATTAATTCTACATTCCACTGGGATCATAACATTTTTTATGTGACAACAGCAGACAGACATGACAGTAACAAGCTGTTTACTTTATTTTTAATTATCCAAATCAGCTCTTCAACTAAAGCTGAGTATTTCAGCTTTTTCATGTTCCTAATCATGTGATGTTTGATCCCTCTTAATAAGAGTATTACACTGTACGAGAAATTTTGTAGTGTCCATGTGTCACAACACTCTGCGGTGGGTCTCATGTTGTGTTTCTTCAGGCATTGTATAAGGTTTTATTTTGGTAGCCCTGTTTATATTGCAATCATTGTGTGATAACAAGCCGCCGGCCTTGAGACTGTAACACATCTCAGCCGTCCTGTCACAGTTTGTCCCTCCGGTTGTTTATGTAGAGTTTAAATTTGGCTTTTCACAGGAAGGTTAGGATTTGTGTTTGTGTGTGATACTGGTGTCAGTCCAGAAGGATTGAGTGTTTATGAGCATGTAACAAGTGCCAAGAATTAAAGTTCTCACAGGTAATGAGCGAGCTCGCAGCCACTTCCTCAGAGTGAGTGCGTCTCTGCAGGGTTGTGGTTACATGTTTGATGCAGATCAATGCCAGATTTTTGCGAGCTGGAATATTAAGTTTCTTTTTTGCAGTGGTTATGCCATTTGACATTTGTTATGCTTGGCATGTCTGTAGAAACCAGCAGAGCTTCATGCAGGCCCTGCTGTAATTCCCCTTCTCTTTTCTCTCTGTAGAACGCCATAGTGTCCTTTAAAGAGCTGTGCGGCCTTTCAGCTGTGGCTAACCTGAAGCAGTGCATCCTGGCCCTTTCCCCTCGGCTGACTGGGCCCGACAACAGCCCCCTTCTGGTGTTCAACCTCGCTGACCAGTACCCAAACTTGGAGCCCCAAGGCTTCCTACCAGAGGTCCTCAAGAAAGTCGTCACCACCTACGACATGGTGAGTGTCCTGCGGGTGGATTTGACTTTACTTGAGCAGTAGTATCATGTCTAAAGCTGATAGTTTGACATGAATTACTATAATTAAGAGAAATCTTTGCAGGGATGATATGAAAATCAGGTTTCAAATTTAGTTTCACAGTCTCATGGATAACTTGTTGAAAAATGAAGCAGCAGACATCCTGAGATACACAGTGGTCAGGACCTTTTATTTTCTTAAACCACAGAAGGTAACAGGCCTCTATTTGAGGCCAGCTTGTGTTAGAGGCAGGACTTTATTTCTAATTTTCTCCTTTTCATAATTTCCATCAGTCATATTTCAGTACAGAGTTATACTTGTTATGATGCTTCAAATGGGATCAGGATGGAGCAAAACATTGAACACGTCTTCTAACCATTTCAAAATAAAAGCTCACTACTAGCATATCATTGAACAGAACTCTATTGTGAAATATTTTTAGCACACAACATTTAACTTTTAACTCTTATTTTTTCTGTCTTCTCCATCCTCATGGTTTTTGAGCTGTAGTGTACAGAAGCAAACTCAACATCAGAGCTATAATCTGAAAAGGATTTGGTAGAAGTGCTTTATATTTGTCTGGAAATGCTTTTGTACATTAATAGGAAAAAACAGAACGATTTTACCAGGCAACTGGCTTCAACTCCAATCAGATCAATATCCTGGCTTCAGTTGACTTAATGGGGATATACAGAGATGGTTAGGTAATAGGGCCGAAGCTCTGTTAAGTAATAAAATCGATGTTCACAAGTTATGCAACATGTCATTGAGGCTATTCCCAGACAACACCATTACCCTTAACACACAATGTTCTCTTGCATTGATTCTTGGCACATCGTGAACAAGTCGTCTCTCTCCATTATTTCAAACAGGAGGCAGAAACCCCCAGTAAAACATTTCTGGCAGCAACAAGTGAACTCTTAAAAAAAGTATCATCTCTTCAGACCTATTTCTATCCCAGCAGCTGTAGAATTATGTCTCCAGAATATTTATTAAACACAGTATGATCCTCAGTGTTTACAATCAGTGTCTGAGTCCTGCTGCTTTGGTGTCACACACACTTCATTATGCACAGAGGGAGAACACACTGTAAGGTGAACAGGGGAACACATGCTATTTGTTTCATCATCATAAATGTTTTGTTTGAAGTCCACCTGAAATGAGAAAAATACAGTTTTAATCCTGTTAGGTCACATGTCTGGTTGTATTGTTCACTGAATGTTGTTAGCCAAAAATTCAGGTGTTAGTTCAGTTACAAATGGTTCAATTAGAAACAACTTGTTACTGTGTTACAGTTTTTACAGAATGTCATTGAACATCACTTCAGATTGGTTGCTAGGTGACGATAAACAAATGTCTGTCGGAGCTGGATGGCGTTCAGCAGGTTTGTTTCTGGTGCCAGCTTCGACCTACAGTAGCTGTGTTTTGCAATAAAGAAGAGAGTGCAACAGTTGCAGTAACTTCTATTTGGAGTAACACTACAGTACGTACTGCTAACAGCAGTAGCATTAGCTACCGAGCCATGGTTTTTTGTTATTTCCATGGTGCTATCAAATTGCATTTTTTTGTCACAATACAAACGTTAGATACTCTGGAAATGCAATTTCAGTGCGAATTTAATACATCTGTAACACAGTCCTTACAGTTTGAATGGCAGCTCAAATGTAGATGAGCACACCTGTCACATGTGCAGATGAGTTGATAGAAATTTCACTTGTAATTTATTCTGGACTGGAGCTGTCAACAAAAATTGATAATAGGAATATTTGCCAGTGAATTTAATTGTCGACTGTTGTCACCAGACATGTTGTTCAACTGAGTGAGACGTGTCCCTTCCTTCCTATCTCTGCAGACAGTTGCACATGTACAATAGCGTTTAGCTACAAGTAAACAATACGGCGGTGGCTGATGCCCATTTACTTGCAGCAGCTGATATCAGCAGCAAAGTTGATTGAAAGATGCATTTTTTAATCAAGTATCCATCTTTTTTGTCTTTGTTATTAATAAATAATTTAACAACCTCATGCTACATTTAAAAGCTGATGGCTAAAAAAGAGCCATTTATGACACATAATCCATTTAGACGACTAATTGTTTCAATATTAGTGATGATTAATCGACCATTAGAATAGTCGTTAGTTGCAGCTCTATTAAAAACTTGGACAAATAGCATGAAATAGCAGCACAGTTTGCTTTGTTTGTGTTCAGCTGTTATTTTTATGACACACTTCATCACTCGGGACTCAAAGATGAACGTCTGAGAAGGGGGTGACGCTGGAAACTCAGGCCGATTAAAGTGACCCCTGTGCTCTCTCCAGGCTCGAGAATGGAAGGCAGGTAATTGGCCCTGATGGAAGGAGCGCCGGGAAAATTGAGTTGGAGGGGAAGAAAGGAGAAAATGACGGGTGTTTGGGGACCAAAATCGAATAAATTAAGAGCAAGGGCTTAAGTGGTGCGAAGCTGCAGGCCTTGATCATCAGCAGAGCGCCAGGAGTGATGGGGAGCAGGAAGGTGGCAAGTAAACCGACAAGTGCAGAGGCATAAATGAAAGGAGGGGAAGGCGACCTTAAAGAATTGTAAATAATGTATGGAATAGTACAATTAGACATCCAGGCAGTGTGTGGAGACCCATCACAGGGAGTCGCCAGGCTTTCGCTTTCTAATTGGCAAAAATAGAATCTGGGTCTCAATCCCTGCCCATGTGTGTGCTGAGAAAAAAGGTGGAGCAGCTCAGCGGCATGCCAGCTCGTGTTCTTAGATAATATGTTTTATTTTTATTTTTCGACAGATTAACTGAGGGCACAGTCTGTAGATGGAGAGGATTCAAAATCTCTGAAACGCCGCACCGAGGGGACTTCAAAACCCATATGTTAGTTATTTCTTTATTTGGCCATCACCCAATATTTTCCTGCGGCACCTAAAAATATCTGAATTATTGATTTATGCCAGTTCTGTTTACTACTAATCATCTGCCTGTTTCTAATAGCTTTGAATATCCTCTCCTTCACTTTTTACAGGCAGATTTGTATCACCAAACTAACGCCACCTTAAAAATAAAAGAGCATTTACGTCTTTGTTAAATGCGGGTAACGGTGATGATGATAATAACAGAACTACCCCTGCCACTTAGAGGAGGCAGCCTTTAGTGTGCACACAGGGCACAGTCCACCCACTTACCTTCCATGTGCCTTTAAATACATTGCAGTCGCTGCGTCTGCCACCAAGACGGTAATTTCTTCACCCATCAGGGAAGTAATCACAGCATGGGAGACGGCTCTAAGTGCCACAAACGCAGCTGCACATTGACTCCAACAGCCACCATCACTTAGTCATGACTGCCTGTAAAATAACATGGTGATTCACTGTAAGGATAAGTGAAGCTGTGTGTGAGGCAGGGCTGTAGTTATTCTATATTCCTTCCATTGTCAACAAATTAATAAAAATTTAAATATATTTACATTTAGACCTGCATTTAAACAACAGGTTCAGTTCAGTCCTCAAACAGTGAAGAACTGTGGTGTATTTGTTGTTGGTGGTTTCCATCCCCGGCTTAATACACATTTAGTGGTCGAGTGAGTATTTTCCAGTACAAGTGTTTAATTAATTACGATTTTTTTTTTCTTATGAATCTAAATTGTTACAGGGAGTTACCACATCTTCAAATAAAAACTCTGGGTCAATTAAAAGTCACATGTCTGATAGCAATCATGGAGGATATGAACAAATACAGGGCTGAATAAATTAAACTTAATGTGCCTGCACACGTTTTGCAAGAAATTGACTGGAGGGCTTTTAATTTGAAACACTTAGATGAAGTGTTGAGTTTTGTATTTACAACGTAATGCAGTTTTATTCTGCTCCGCTCCTGATCCCATCTAAAGCCTCAATAAGGTTTCACACCAAAATACGAGGAACTAGGAAGCACTCAGAGCACAAAGCTCCATCAAGGGATGTATATCCATATCTGATGCTTCATTATCCTCCTCCAAGTGTATGTAGACTTTCAACAAAATCCATGAAGATGCGACATTACGAATTTTACCCAACAGCTAAACATGTATGTTGGTACCTACTGCTTCTTTCTCGTTAGCTTGTTTTGCTGCCTCCTTACTGGTTGTCTGTAGCTACTATCTTTGTAAAAAATGTAACCATACATATTATGTAGATGAAGTATTTAGACCAGGAACACAATATCATATCATCTTACCCTATGTTTCCATTTAAAATAAATCACAGAGAGCTACTCTTTCTGTAATTTTGCTATTAGATGGGGAAATAAACAAATCAACGTGGGCAAAAACAACCTTCTTGGAAGACGTAATTAAACTTTTCGAATAAAGGGTCATGATCGTGTATTGGCAATCTCACCACATGTGAGTAACAGCCAATAGGAGTACTCCTCCCAGTAACCATGGCAGCCACCACTTCTGCCATCAACAATAAATGGGATCACAAATATTGCTCCTTTTACCAGTTGGTGAACTCCCAGAAACAGAGATCAGCTTCACTGCTTCTTGTGCAGAGTCACAGATGTGTCATGAAGATCTGGACAGACACAGACGGCGACGATAAGCTCCTCCTCTAAAGCTGTTTGGTGATGTTGGGCAATCAGCGATACCATGTGAGGCTAATTTGTCGCACTTTTCAACTCGCATGAACACACTGTAATAGAGACTTGTCAGTTTCTTTTGTTTGCCACTATTTGAAGAAAGGCAGTACATGGTTTTGTTTTGAGTGTTTTCTGATTCATACCAAAGAGAACCAGTGTTGGCTGCTCTGTTAAAACCTCTGTCCTCTCTCTGTCTGTCGTCTTGCTGAGCGGCCACAGACCCGGCGTACTCCAGAGATCGATCTTAGGGCCACAGAGTTGCTTCCTTTGTTGCACTGATCCTGAATAAAATGGTGTTTTTCTTTCCCTGCTTTCCGCTTTGGCAGCTGAGCAGGGCGGCATGGCTTTGTGACACGACCTCACCGTGCACTTAAGTCACTTGGGGAGCGCAGCAGCAAATGTACAAGTCAATTACCACAATGCTGCACACACAAAGGACCTCAGTACCCTGCAGACACTAATTGAAATCAAAAGCTGCGGCACATTCGGGTATAAATATCATCTCTGTCTGATGGAACAATTAAGCTATTACTAAGATCATCACAGAGAGATCCAGATGGTGTTTCGGGCTTATTTACTTCTGTCTGTGACAGCATACATACGCACCATTAACCTCCTGAAACAACATTCTGCAGTGTAAAGAAATGTTTTTGTGTTTTCTGTTTGATGTGAGGTGGCTGAGGTGTTGGCATTTAGTATGTAAATAGATCACCCGGAGAGTTTTAACAGTATGCAGGTCAGCACAGTTTGTGCTCTCAATTAGAGCTGAGCCTAACAGCAGAGGAGCTAAACTTAGACTCTTTCACAGATAACACGATAAATTACTGACACGTCTTAATGAAACAACCTCGATTATCTGCAGCTCCTGTTTTAAAGTGACATTTAGTTTTCCTCGCCAAAACAAGCCACTGTCACTGTAACTCAACTTTTAATAAACAACCTAATTGCTCGTGTCTCCTTCCCCTCTAATTTTGGCTTTCAAAAATGCAACTCAGCGACCTCGCCCACTCACGTCCCTGTAATAACCACTTGTTTTCTGAGCCCTCCCTGGAGAGAAACAGCCGGCCACCAGACGGAGACTGCCTCCTGCTCTGTTGTGGGAAGCCAGTTCTGCTGATGTGGAAAGTAAATATGAAATGTTTGTCTCATTACAGGTGATTCAGACCAGCAAGACGCTGCTGGAGACCTCTGAGGGAGTGTACGAGAGAATCCTGCAGACTCAGAAAGCAGGTAAGAGACGGTCACATAGAGTCCTAAAGATGAGGACAATGCAGAAGTGCAAAAAAAAGTGCAATATCACCAATGGCCACTAGAGGCTGGCTCCAAAAAAACTCTGGCTCCAACTGACTTTTATTCAAAAATGATCAAGTCATTCTGATGTCATTAGTATTAAAGTCAACTCTTCTTCTCAGTGATCTGGTCCATCTGAAAATGATTTCCTCATTAAATAGATATTAGGCTGAGAGAAGAGGAGGAGTTAGGGGCGTGGTTAGTTTGATCCCCAATGAGACCAGGCCTGAACTCAAATCTCATAGAGGCCGTTTACACTTGGTGTGAAGATGTGACTCAGGTGATTGGATCACAAGTGGACAGCTGAAACACATCTGTGCTCACACCTGTATTTAACATGCACCTCCAAACCATCCTCCCGACCACTTGTGTCTGGCTGTCACTACGGCAACGTGAGGGAGCGCACACATTTTTCATATAACTTGTAAACAGTTAGCACAGATAGCTAAACGAGAGGAGGAGGTAAATAGATCAAGAACTATTGAACATGTACAGACTGTTCACACTGTTTCAGGTGCAAGGACAAGTTCCAAGTTGTAAATGAGTGCAGGGCGACATGAAGGAGACTAAACACAAAAAATGAGAAGCTTTCACTCCTGAAATGATGATATATTTTCAGTTACATCCTTATCAGGACACGTCAGGACACATTAACGGTTACACTACAGAAGATATGTGGTCACATGTGTCCCACACCAGTGCTTTCTGGTGGTTGTTTACACTTGTATTTAGCGCTCTCCTCATGTGATCTGATCTCCCTAAATGCATTTTAAAACCAAGTCTAAACAGCCTCACACACACTGGGCAGGTTTTAAGGATTAGACCCCCCTCCTCACTCCTCCATTCATATCCAAATATGGTCATTTGTGGCTCCAAAAACCAACATGGTGACGTTCAGATGCCAAACTCCTGGCTTCAAAATGAGAGTCCACAAACCTACGACTGAGCACATCCATCTCTTATATACAGCCTGCGGTCATTTCCTGACACCATCATCCAGACCCTGAGTGTTTCTCACAGACCTCCCAGTATAATATTAATTAGACTTTGCTCATTAACCTAAGTGGAATTACCATTTGATTCATGTTGGTTTATGTGATGTAGTCACTGTTTCCCTTTGAAAAGCTGCCATTCAAATAGAGGTTTTGAATTCACCCTCTGTGCTGTCTTCTAAAGACACGGTTAAAGACTGAGAGATGAAGAGAGACGGAGCAAGACAACATCAAAGCTAATAGGCCATCTATACTCCTCTCCACCAGTTAGAGCATCATACGTGTGCTTAATGTGTTTATGGAGTCCTGGTCTTCTGTCCTGTTGTGGCATAATGGTTTCATATGGAAAGTAAATTCATTCAGCTTTTCTGGGAAGCAGAGTTTGATTGGCAGCTCTTCAGTGAAGGTTCAGGAATCTGAGCAGGAAGCTGTCAGGTGGACGGCTCTCTGTCTCTGCTCAGTGATTTAAAACAACAGCGTGATCAGAAATGTGGGTAAAACCTCTTAATTTTGACGTTAATGTGATTCATAATGCAGCACTTTCTGGCACAGAATTCTATCGGAGTAGCATCGAATGCTAATTTCTCAGTGAGTAAGCCGGCTGGAAGCAGAGATGGACCATCATTACCACAGCTCAGCTTTATTGGTTTCCAGATGGATGACTTATAAAATATTCATTGTCTATTGTCTTGGCACATCAGAGAGCAGGACGACTGTGTCCCTTTAAACCCACGTGAATCAAAGGGCTGCATGCTGTTTCTTTTTTTGTTTCTTTCCTTTGGTGTTTGTTAGATTAACCACCTTCCAGGCCTTAACAATTACCAGCCAGTGGCTTTGGGATAAAGATGCGATTGAACTTACTGACATCAGAAAGATCCGGCGAAGCCTTTGCTCACATCTGTGCAGCTCAGGCCATTTTCAGATTGGACTATAGCAGCTGCAGTTTTAAATGGCTGCTGTATGAAATGAATGAGCTGTCTGTGCTCTTCAGTCCTAATGACCCTCTTTGTCTTTGAGTCTTTGTCGGAGTCTTTCTTATTCTCTTTAGAAGACCGCTGGCTTTTTAACTAACACTTTAAATCTAAAGCATGGGAGAGGAGCTTTTATACAACACTATACCACACCACTGTCTTCACTATGACGTACTATACAAAATGTTTTACAACATACTACACCACTTTTTTACGACCTAATATACTAAATATTTTTTTACGACATTTACTGATTTTCTTGCAATGTACTGTACCACTTTTTTTACAACACACTATACCATGTTTTTACAACAGACTATACAAAAAAATATCTGTAACGTTTCTTACAATGTACCACTTTTTTATCGCGTAAAAAAATGTAATTTTTTTTTTTTTTACAATATACTACACCACTTTTTACGACATTATACTAAATATTTTTTCCGACATATACAACTTTTCTTACAATACTTTTTTTTTTTTTTACAACATACTACAACACTTTTTTACACCACACTATACTACACTATTTTAAGAGATACTATACTAGGGCTGCACATATCGATTATTGTAGTAATCGAGTATTCTATCAATATTTCTATCGAGTAATCGCATTAGAAATGCTTATTAAGAAATACTAGCAGAATCCTTGACGATCGTATGCTTCCCGTTAATGTGGTATTTTAAGCTGGAAGTGCTTCGGCGAAAAGAAAACTCCTTCCTGCAGAGTGTGTATAATACTTTGTCAGTCGACTGTTCAGTGAGGGCTAACGTGCTGTTTTACGTTTTAACCCCCCCAAAAAAAGCCAAAAACCCAAAACGTGCTCTCTGGCGTCTTCCATTTTTATCAGGTGGTTCCACTGACCAATTGCGTATGCGCGACGGCAACTGTACTTGGACAAACTGCCGCCTCTTCTTCTTCTTCTGTTTGTTTTACAATGGTTGGAACTTTGTTGCACATTACTGCCACCTAGCTAGTCCTCTGGAAAAACCATAGAGAAAAACACTACTCTGTGATCAAATGCCGCTTCGATTCAAACCTTTTTTGCCTCAAGGATTTTTCCTAATCTAGTTATTCAAGTTACTCGAGGAATCGTTTCAGCCCTATACTGTACTACTTTTACGACATACTATACAAAAGATTTACGACACTATACCACTTTTTTATGACATACTATAATAAAAAATGTTACAACATATTTTACCACTTTTTTTAACCGCTTAATTTTTTTGAGATCCTATACAGCTTTTTCTTTTTTTAACTACCTACTACTCTGACACTGATGTTTGCTTTTATGACACCTTCCAGGATGTTTTCTGTGACAGACTTTTCTGAAGACATATTTTATATTCATATTATATAAATGTTTCTTATTTTTTCTGCAGTCTCATCGTGTGGGACTTTGCCAACTGTTGTGCTCCGTACCTGTTGCTCACCTTCCATGAAACTTCAGCACCAGTCACTCTTTTTAAATATTTAAAAGTATTTCAGCCCAAAGCAGCTGTCTGCCAGACAACATTAGATCTTCTTCAACTTTAATACGCCCATGTTAACAAGATGGCATTTCATTAGTGGTTCTGTTGAGTTGTACATTTAGAAACACAACAGGATGGGATGTAACTATCACATCACTCTCGCTTCAGCAGAGCTCTTTTCTAAAACCTTCCACAGAAGCTTTGTGAGGTTTTATATACGATTGTCTATAATCAGCTGGAGAAGATTCAACAGCTAACAATCAGAAAACTGGGACACAACAGATGGCAAACTGATGAACGTGAGCATTGATTTATTTTCCATCCTGAACTGACATAATTTTATCCCAGCGGTGTGTGTGTGTGTGTGTGTGTGTGTGTGTGTGTGTGTGTGTGTGTGTGTGTGTGTGTGTGTGTGTGTGTGTGTGTGTGTGTGTGTGTGTGTGTATTGCAGTGAGTGCATGCAGTGTGGTTTTGTGGGTCTGTTGTGTTAGAAACTGGGTCAGTACAAACCCAATTCCCCTCTTACAGAAAGCAGAACGTTTCAGCAGCAACAGCTTTTAAAGTTGTGAATAATCCATCACATCAGCTCAGACAGGGCCCAGCTTTCCTCTCAGGAAAAAAAATAAATTAAAAAAACCTCTACACAGTCAGGTGACTGTAGCTTGAACAGTATTCCCTCCTTCACCTGACACTCTCTGAGGCTCCAATTAGCATTCAGGGCAGCTGGACCTGCTGCAGAACAACAACATCAGCACTAGACACGTGTTTAAAGTCCTGTTGTTCACTTACTTAAGTTTCGGTCCCAACCAGACGCTCAAATTTAGGAGCTGTGCATTTTTTTTTTAAGTCTGTGACAGAGTAGTCGCAGCTGTAGTAGTAATTAGTAGTTTGTAGGAACAGTATCATCACCTAGTCACATTAGCTTGCTAGCTGCAGTGTTTGGTTGTCTTTGAGTGGTCCAATCAAATTGCTTAAAATGTTTTGTCCTGCCTACATATCTTATTTGTGCCAGAAATATGTCACGATACACATTAGATACTGTTGATGATAATGTTTCAGGTGAACTTTAAATACCAAGTGCAAAACTACAGTGTGTGTGTGACAAGGTCCAAAATATTCAACATGCTGTGAAGTGAGTCACAGCATTGAAGCTGTAATCAGATATTAATATTCTGGGTTTGATTTTTAATCAGAGAGTTATTTTGGCCTGCATGTACACGACCGGTGAAATACTTTGTGCTCCACTTAAATAAAATAAATACTAGATAAACAAACAGTTGATGGTTCCAGTGCCTCAGATGTGAGGACAGTCTGATTTACAGCATCATGTGTGATACTGAAGTTGAGCATCTTTGGATTGTTGGTGGGTAAAACCAGCAGACTGGTCTTTATTACAGTTTTCTCTGATTAAAATCCTCTGAGCAGCATCAGTTGGAATGAGCAGATCCAATCACATCTTGTTGCCGGGACAATCAATCAAATGAAAGGAATCCAGGTCAGGCTCTGATCTGCTGCCTCACACTGTACATACGTTACTGTACAGCTGCAGCGTTACCTCACCGAGATCTGAGACTCGCATGATTTCCTAAGAAGGAGCTCCTCCCCTCCTCCTCTTTTCTTGCCTTCTAGACTCTATAAGTGTTGCTAGGCAACCGCCGGTGTGTGTGAGACGGAGGAAGCTGTGCACCTTCTTCAGCACCGTCATGGTTCAGGCGTGCAGCAGCAGCATCTCTTCAGTTGGAGCAGCGACCTGAAATTAAACACAGACGTCATGTTACATTGGGTCAGAACAGAGTGAAAGTGCACGTGAGATGTCAGAGCGGCGCGCACGCACATCAGAGGTCTGAGGCTGCCTGTCCTCGCCTGAGGTGCGGTGACAGACTCGTTTCCTCGGCTCGGAGGCTCCCAAACACCTATTATGGCGATTTCACACGAAC
>OOFC01018254.1:30538-58393 GCA_900323345.1 Pseudochromis fuscus
ACACCTTTTCAATCCTGCTTATTTCCTAATTATATTGTTAACCCTTGTATGCCCCCGGGGGTCTCCTCATACCCCAAAGAGCATAGGAGGCGGGGTACGAGGAGACCCCCGGGGGCGTACAAGGGTTAAATAATTTTAATATCTGACTTTCTTTTCATCTTTCTAATTTCTAGGCATTTTTTTTTCTCAAATTACACATCTAAAATTCTTCAGCTCTTTTCTAACTTTTCCTTTTTTTAATAATCAGGTTTTTCTTACATTTTCATGAATGTTTTCCAGCAGCGTTTACCAGTGAATTCATCTCAGTATTGACACACGGTTTGAATTTCTTGGTAAATTATAGTAAAATGTCTTTTTAAAATCACCTCAGTGACCAGGTCAGGTCACAGCAGAGACCTGAGCTACTCTGTGACTCTTATCATCATCATCATCATCATCATCATCATCAGGCCACACTGACCTTCCAGCTCCACCTCTCAACTCATCAGTGTTTCCTCTGCTCTCACTGAATAAAGAAGACGTAGAAGAAGAAGAAGACGACGACCCTCCCTGAGGCTCTGACTCTCTCACCTCTCTAATGGTTTCTAATCCAGCAGTCACAGCAGGGCCTCACAGTAAAACCTCAAAAACTTCACCTGAGGCCACTATCACATGTAATGCAGCACACACACACACACACAGTTATCTTGGAGAACCTGATGATGTCAGCTGAAGGAGGAAACCCTGCTCTGACTCTCCTGCTGGTTCCCCTCTGTCCTGCAGCAGTGAACACATCACTATTGATGAGCTCGCCGCCTGCTGAGTGAGCCCGGGGAAATAAAAGCCTCAGCACATGGAGCACGCACACACGCACACACACACACACGCACGCATGCACACACGCACACTATCTGTACAGCGCAGCAGAGGACGTGATGTTGAGAAACCCTCACTGCAAATACTAGTATCATCATCTTCATCCTCATCCTCAGACTCTTCATCCAGACCTGAGACAGTCCACTGCTGTGTGTGGATGTCACAACCTCACAGAGATCAAACTGACGCATCATTTACAGAAGTGAGCTACAAACCAGACTGTGGATAAAAACATGAAGCTAACATGATGTCACCTGTTTGTGGGCTCTTATTTTGAAGCCAGGACTTCACATCACCGTGTTGGTTGTTTGGAGCCAGAAGTGACCATATTTGGACATGGGAGGAGTGAGGAGGCGGGTCTGAGCAGAACCTGAGGTCACTGTCCAATGTGGATGAGACCAGAGTTCAGTGCTGCTCTCATTGGAGACCAGAGCTGTCAATCAAACTAAACACTAATCTTCTCTTTTTTCCAGAGAAAGTCAGAGAAAATGTTATTTTTTTCCCATAAATTTGTAACTTTAGTTTAAACTTTTACTCTGTTTTTATACTTTTGTGAATTTTTTACAAAAATATTCTAGATTTTTCTCATACAACTGGAAATGTAATGTTTTTGTAAATTTGATACCTTGAGTCTCAAAAATTCCTGATTTTCCAGGTCATATAAAATCCTGAAGATGTCGAGATCCCACAGTTTGCACTCATCTGAAGTCAATTATACTTTTATTATTTCCCAGAACAACTCAGCAGCTATAGGTTTAAAAAAATACTATCGTTTTCCAGGATGTGTTGAAACCTTGGAGAAAATAATCTTACCATCTCACAAATGAGACCAAGGAGGACAGACAGAGGTTTTCATGCTTTTATTTTGTAGGAGACTTACTTGACTTGAACCAAAATGCAGCCGAGCATCTTTTCAAAAACCAAAACTAACCACAGAGAAACACATCACTGCAGTTTTAGAGGCTTTTCATTGGCTCCCTGTTCACAGCTCCTGGTTATTGATGAAACTCTGACGTCCAATAACTCTGATACTTGGAAGTAGTGGTGGGCGATATGGCAAAATCATCATATCACAATTTTTTTAAAATAAAATCACGATCACGATTTAATCACTATTCTTTTTTTACAATGATTTTTTTGAAAGTCATTTGCAAGTTTGACCATTCTTTCGCTGTGTTAAATATAGTAATAAAACATATAAAATGTATGTAAATATGTAAAACCTGAAAAATATGGAGTGCCCTTATTAAATGACTGTGTTACAGTGGCTTGTTTAGCCCCTGAAGCCCTGAGCTCTTATTTTTTGAAATTTCAACTATAGAAAAATACCACTTGTTCCCAATTGGGGGACCTTGGAGTTTAAAAGGTTAAGCTTGACGTTAGCGGCTGCCTCTGGTTGCAGTGTGTCTGATCTCCGTTTGGTTTGGCTGTCGGCAGATTGTTTTCTCCACAGGTGATTAAACAGCTTCGTCGTGTTGCCGTCCGAACCGACTCTCTGCAAACTTTACAAATCACTTTGGTTTGCGCCTTGTCGTCCGTGGTAAAGCCAAACTTAGTCCACACTATGGAGGTGGAGTTTTTTTTCGGGACCAACTGTGGCTCACTTTGTCTTTCTGCCATGAGCTTACCGCTATATAAACAAACAAAGGCAGGAGATCCCACTGTGCACTGTGATTGGTTGGTTGGGGGTGTGTAAGCGTCCCAGCGCCACATAGAAGAATTTGCCCTATAGAGGATTTCATGATCTTTCTGTTTTACGAGATCGTCCCCACGTTATAATCCTTCACGATCTAATATCGTCATATCGCACACAACTACTTTGAAGGTTTCCCAGAGTCAAACTAGGACAAATGAAGAACCTGAAAACTGTATCATCCACCAGTTTTAGAAGTAGTAGTAGTTTAATGCTGTGTACTGACATTTTACATCTTATTTACTTCTATGGACTCTACTGTCTAATCTGACTTAATGTCTTCTTGTTTTTATTGATGGAAAGCACTTGGAGTTGCACCTGATGAACTGCGCTCCACACACAAAGCTAGGGTGATTATTACTGAGCCATTTCTTTGATGTTTTCCATCTTCTGACAGCCTGTAGATTTTTAAAATGGGAGTTAATGATCTCTCCTGTTATCTGAAAGCCGTCCCGTGGCACCACCAACACAAACACACAGAAAACCTTTCTTGCTGCTGCTCTGCTGCTCGACAGACGTCTCTGCAATCAGCTAAATGTGTGTAAAGAACAGGTGAAGCGGTCTGGACGGGCCTCTAATGCACCCGGGAAAGAGCTTTTTAACGAGCGCTCGCATGTCACCAAATGTTTATACGGTGAATTGGCTTTTATGGCCACAGGAGGGTTCAGGCGGAGGGGATCTGGACGACTCTCATTGGGAATCAGTAAAATATTGTTCTGTAACGTCACAGTAATGGATTCATCTGAGCACAGTGCTGTGGGGAAAGTGCTGGTTGGACTTGGAGTCAATGAGGAAGTAGTTTGTCCGGCAGCTACATCACCGAAAATGTGACAGTGTTAGCACAGCGGCAAGAATAAAGGCTTCACCGGCCCCGTTTACACTTGGTTTTAAGACGTGTCTCGGGCTAGACTATTCTAGAAACGGACGAAGCAGCCGGGACGTCACCCGCTGGTTTGTGGACTCACATTTTGAAATCAGGAGCTTGGTATTTGAATGTGGCCATGTTGGTTGTTCAGAGCCAGAAGTGACCATATTTGGATATGAAGGGAGGAGTGAGGAGGCGGGTCTGACCCTTGAACCTGAGGACACTGTCCGGTACTTCGTCCTCTCACCTGGAACAGTGTGAACAGTCCGTACATGTCCAATAGCTCATGAATCATTTTACCTTTAACTGTTTACAAATTCTCTGCTGGTGAGTTACATGAAAACAATGCGACCCCAACGTTGCTGTAGTGACATCTGAACACAAGTGGTCGGCAGGACAGTTTGGAAACACATGCAAAACATAGGTGTAAACAAAGATGTGTCTCGGCTGTCCACTTGTGATCCAATCAACCGAGACGCATTTTAAAACCAAGTGTGAACAGGACCAATGAGTCAGCGTTACAGGGAAGCAGTCACAGTGAGGAGTGACTTTGACTGTGATGCTGCTGATTCATTCCAGACCGTGTTCACAGACGAGGCCCCGGACGCCGCTGCAGGGAATCACAAATTTCCCGGGACCAGAGGCGTCCGTCCGGGTCTGGTCCCGGGCGGCGCCGTGTCGGAGCTTAAATCACGGCCTGTGTGTTTACAGCAGAGCGCTGGCACTCGGGCCGAGTGTTTGGACAAGGTGTAAAACAAAAGGCCGGCGCTCAGCGGCGAGGATGCTCGCTCTGTTTAGACGATCCGAGCAGATGTTAGACCGGATCCTGCGCTTGCTCTGCCGCCAGCAGGTTGATGCGCCGTGACGGCCTCCAGATACTGTCTGCAGATGAGGGCCCAAATGGAGGAAAGGTCAGTGAATGCATCAGACCCCTCCTCCTCCTCCTCCTCCTCCTCCTCCTCTCCATCTGGTTATTGATTTGACCCAGGTTTGGCCTTATCAGCATAAACAGTGGACAGTGGTGGTCCATGTCACAGTGGACAGTGGTGGTCCATGTCACAGTGGACAGTGGTGTCAGCAACTCGTGAGACAAATTCTTAATAGTGGACGCTCAAAATAATGGAAAATGAGATCATGAGCTTCACTTCTATTTGCTAAAAAGATTTACACAGTCCTGGAGCTTTTAATATTGAAGGGAATCTGTCGGCTAAAATGGAAAATACAGTCGTCCCCACTCAGGAGGTTTGTTGTGTTTATGTAAACAGAGATAGGGTTTTACCCAAGGAACAAATAATCACATTTTGGGCAACATCAGAGGATGAAAATCCAGAGACCACAGACCATCCCTCTCTTATAAAGGACGAATGATTTAAAAATGAAATGTAATAACTTTGTCACATTTTAAAGGATTTAGTTGAAAATCTACACACACTGACAGGATGAATGTCGACAACTTGAGGCAATTCAGCAGAAATGAGGAGACAGAAGAGATGGAGTTAACAACAAAAAATATAGATAGATGGATATTAACTCCTGCAGCACCTGTCCATATAAAGATGGGAAACCATGGTGTACAGGATTAATGGGAAACATTGCCCCTAAATCTACATATATCCTTCTTCATGGAGTAGTCTAGGATCACAGACTGTTTATAGAAATGGACAAAGCAAGAGGGGCTCAAAAATGAGGCCAATGCAGAAGTTAAAAAAAAGTGCAATACACCTGATGGCCACTGGAGGCTGACTCAAAAAACTCAGACTCCAATTGACTTCAATTCAAAAATCCTCATTTTCAATTCTAAACCATTCAGTTAATACATTTTTATTGTGACATCATTATTTGAAGTCAACTCTTCTTCTCAGTGATCTGGTCCATCTGAAAATCATTTATCATCAAGGAGATTCTCGTACACATCGGGCAGTGATCTCAGGTTCAAGGGGTTAGACCCACCTTCTCACTCCTTCCATCATATCCAAATATGGTCACTTCTGGCTCCAAACAACCAACGTTTAGATGCCGATCTCCACAAGAGTCCACAAACCAGCAGGTGATGTCACACTTATTTCATCCAGTTCAATAAACAGTCTATGTCGAGGATGGACAAAGCAGACCCTGCCTCTACTGAGAGACTGAACGGACAGCTTGATTTTGGTGGCACTAGAGCACCATTTATCAACAAAGAAGAAGAATGCTACTTGCTGGCTTGAGAAGCAAAATGTCATAAATGAGTCATACTAACTTAGCAAAGGAAGAAGCAACAGAGCAAGAATTATCATCTGCATAGAAGAGAAAATATGAAGCTGCAACAGCTACTGGTTGTTATATGATGAAATACAGGAAGTGGAATCATCCTTCAAGGTTGTTTAGTATCTGTTCAATATAGTGAAAAACTTACTTTCAAACACTTGCTGCTAACAGAGGTTCAAAACTAATTTGCTGAAGTTGCTAGCAGTGCAACCATTGGTCGACACTGTTAACTGTTTTTCCAAAGGAGTGAGGCATCTCCCTTCCTTCCTATCTCTGCGGAGATGTGTGCTGCTACTGATACAGAAAGTACCTCATCATCGGCCGCCGACCAATCGTTGCACTGCTAGCAACTTCACCAGTGCAACGATTGGTTGACACTGTTAACCATGTTTTTCCATAGGAGTGAGGCATCTCCCTTTCTTCCTATCTCTGCTGAGATGTGTGCAATATTGTTCAGAGGCAAGTAAACAATATGGCGGCGGCCAATGATGAGGTACTTTCTGTATCAGTAGCAGCAGCAGAATTGATTAAAAGATGTTTTTCAATGAAGTATTCATCTTTCTTGTGAATATTATTAAACACATTATTTAAACAACCTCATCATACATTTAAAAGCTGAGAGCTAAATAAGAGCCATGTAATAATTACATGATTCTTGATCTGATTAGTTAAAACTGAATTTAAATAGTTGTTACTAGCAGCCTGAGAAGGCGTCGGTAACCTTAGTTGAACAGTTGAAATAAACCAGAATGATCCTAAAATCAAAGCCGGTTAAACTCTAATGAAAGCCATTTGGATGTAAAATAATTTGTCCATCTGTGAGTAAACATTCAATTAAAATAAGGCCTCTCCTTAATGTTCATTTAAATAATCAATAAACTTATCAACTGCTGTGGATCGATCTGTATTGATGCACAAACACTTCATCAACAGTCCCCAACATTGTTGAGACCTGCTAACAGAAATTTCACGTTAAAGCTGTTATTTAAGCCAAGAATCTCTATAAAACTGACATTATTCTTGGATAAATGGGGGTTATGTCGGGGACAAAGGTCTTACAAATGACACTTTCAAGGACGTCCAACCCTTTAAATGACCTACGAACCGCTGCCTATTCTTCCTACACTTGTACTTCTGCTTGAAAATCTCCTCGCCTCCAGGCATCCAGGCCCAACTAACAACACGCTGTGGCAGAGTTACCTTTTCCACCCTCGTATCTTTTCTTAGTGAATATTTCATGCTCCACTCGTCACTAAACTGCCTGTCCCAGAGCGTCGTCTTTTCCCCCTTTGTGGGAAGCAAGTGGTTGCTCTTCAGCAGCACTTAGTGCCTTTGCAGCAGATTGAGCGTTGCCACGATCATGACCGAGTCATGAGCCCCGTGGTGCCGTTAAAGGAAAAACCGAGGCGGCTGGTATATATGAGCAGTGTTCAGAGGAGCTTCACTAAATGCAGAGTCGTCCCGAGGCTGAAAGACAGGCCCTTTCTTTCAGAGGCAGCGAGGAATGTCCTGGAAATTGGGCATCTGCCGTGGATAATGCAGCAGCCAATAACACTGCTCTCCTCTGCTGGGAGGGTGAGACAGTGTTTGGCACGCTTATCTCCAGAGATACTTAATGGGAGGAAAATTTATATCACCAGCAGCCATCAGGACACTCTGTTTTACAAGTCGTCTTGTATAACCACGAAACGTTTTATGTCCGCACGCAAAGAGCTTTTATTTATTTTTTGACACTGAGCAGGTTCAGTCTGACCAAACAAATATTTCACACTATAAACGTCAAATGAGCCGAGCACGGTTTCACGTCGATCTACCAATGGTTTTATTACTGTTGTGAGATTGTTGCAAAGCAGATATTCAGTTAAAGGCGGCACCGGTAGATCCAAACAGCTTAATGTCTTTAGCTAAAGTCTCAGCGATCCGGTGGGTGGTCCACATTGGACAGTGTCCTCGGGTCCAGGGGTCAGATCCGCCCCCCTCACTCCTCTGTTCAAATCAAAATATAGGTACTTCTACTACTTCTCCAAAAATGGTGATATCAGTGTCTAACATATAATAATGATAAATATACTTTAATGCAGTTATCCATCATGTGCAGAATGGACAAACCTAATGTGGCGTCATCTGTTGGTTTGAGGAACATCGCCCTGTTGGTTGTTTGGAGCAAGAAGTGACCATATTTGGATATGATGGGAGGAGTGAGGAGAGGACACTGTCCAATGTTTATGAGACTGGAGTTCACCAGTGACTGAGCCTCCAAACCACCTGAAAATCATTGGAGACCAGACCTGTCACTCAAACTAACCACACCCCTAACTCCTCCCCTTTTCTCAGTCTAATATCTCTTTAACCTTTTTGCCAGCTTGAACCTCTATACAGGTCCGCGTAATCCAACCAGTTCACCAGTCCATGTGCTTATGTTTATTTATTTATGCAAATTTACAAGCGGCTGCTGAAAATGAGAATAACACTTTGTAAGTTTGGGCGTAATGGCAGAGTATGTATTTATACATGGCGGTATTGTGTTTTTGTTCACATTTTGTAAGATTTACTTGGGCAAAAATGTTGAATAACGCTGATTTTTCCCAGGAAGCCACTGTTTGGAGTGTCAATAATCTCAGGAGGATGCTAGCAAAAGATGATGGACCAACAGATCACTGAGAAGAAGAGTTGACTTTATCTAATGACATCAGAAAAACTTGTGGGAAATCAATTGACTGAATATTTCATGAATAAAAATGAGGATTTTTGTTTGAAGTTAACTGGAGTCAGAGGTTTTTGAAGCCAGCATCTAATGGTCACTGGTGGGATTACACTTTTTCTACATGGGCCTCTAAACAGTCTACGATCACTTTGCACAACTCACACTGAAATTGTCGGATTTTTTAAAAATTCACATTGTGCCATACTGATAGTCTAAAAATCACACACATAACGACCACATAACGCTCCTCCAACCAATCACTGCTGCAGCTAAAACAGTGGAGCTGGCAGAGGTTTCAGGAAGGAAGCGTTGCTGAATGACCTGTTGTTGTGGACAATGTCACCCTGCAGTCCACAGTATTTCTCAGCGTGTGACACAATAACGACTTGTTCTTGCCATTGAACATTGTGGCTCTTTTTTGGACTGAAGCCATAGCTGTGCTGTCAGGACTCTGCCCCCCCAACAACAAACTCTGACTACACTCTGCCTCTCTCCTCCACATAAAGCCTCCTTCTTCTCCCACAATGCAGCAGCTAAAGCAAGTGGAGTGATGTAACGCTGCGGTTCCAGGAGGCTGTGTTTTGCTCAGAGGCACGTTGGCAGTGCCTGAACCGGAGCTGCTGATTTCTCTGCCGCCACCACCTCCGCCACCGCCACCGCCGCTCCGAGCTGACACCATAACTCACGCCCGCCTCGCCTGGATGTAATGGTTAAGAGGAACATTGTACGCTACAGCACTAATGGCGGAGGAATGACATCCATTCTCAATCAAAGCAGATTGAGGGTGAGCTATCCGTTACGAAGAGGGATAGCCTGGTTTCCTTTGACTTGATTAGAGCGGCCGGCGAGCCAATAAACTCCCAGACAGATATTAATGTAATTGCTGAAGCAGCTGGTTCCTGTCTGAGTTATGATCCATTGTTGGAGGAGGAGGGGGGGCAGAGAGGAGGGGAATCAGAAAGAGAAAGGAAACAGTACGGTACAATAACCATTTGTTAAGAGGGAGAAGAAGAGGAAGTCCACAAAACTGTGTTTGCACAACTGACATAAACAGTCAGCTTCTATCTCAACAACTGAAGCCCTTGTTACACTTTGATGAATTCTGCCGTCTCGCCTTCAGTAAAATTGTCAGTACACATCATACCTGAGAGCTCTCAAACACTAACATCGTCCTTGCCGGGATCTCTCCTCAGCGTCTGGAGTCCTAATTGAATTGTATTCACTTATCTGTTGCTCGGGCTGAGGCCTCCATTCATTCATTGTTTCTAAAAAGGACCTAACAAAGCTTTATTGTGCTTCTTGACATTTTATTTTCTGCATTCCTCAGGAAGCACAGGATTTATTTTGCTGCAAGTTAATAGAACAAATGGATTAATCAACATCATGACTTTCTAATCGATCCAATTGGGCTCACATAGATAAATTGATTCCTTCACAAAGGCAGTCAGCCTCCTCTTAACTCCCACGGGGGCGGCCGTCCACAGGCAACCAATCACTGGCTGTCGGTGTGCGCAGTTAGCATGCTGCCCTCTTAGCTAGCAGCTAGCACTCTGAACCACTGCAACTCAATTATAAAGAACAAAGAGGACCACAAATCCCAGCCCAGGGTTCAGGTGGCTACAGAGCTGCTAGAACCAGCAAACAGAAAACTGAAGCTGTACTGGTCATGTAGCAATAAAGTATGTGTACATACAGCGATTACAAATGATTTCAACATCCTGATCACCAACAGGTCACAGAGTACACGCCCAATATAAAGCTAACAGCAGGACCTCACATGCCCAGCCTGCACTGCAGTGTTTGCTAATGTCAAAACAAGGTGAAACAATTCATTTTTAGTTCAGGGAAATGCTCAACTGAGTCTAAAGCAGTGATTATGAAATTAGAAAAATTAGAGGTTTATCTTTATTGGCCTCACGATCAGATAATGATCTGAACAATTAGCTGGGCTCGCTGTGGTCTCTGTGGTTACAGCTCAGGGTGAACACGGCGAACACGGATCCTCACATGTGTAGTTTCACCAAAGTATTTCAATTTGGAGGTTAAATGCAGTTTGTGTCTGATCCAGTTTCTGTCTGATCCACTTTGTGTCTGCTTCAGTTTCTGTCTGATCCGGTTTGTGTCTGATCCAGTTTGTTCCTGATCCAGTTTGTGTCAGATCCAGTTTGAGTCTGATCCAGTTTCTGCCTGATCCAGTTTGTGATTCCATGTCATAGTTCATGAAATCCAAACTGTGTGACTTGAAGATACTGGGTGTATTCCTGTGAACAGCGTCTCCACTTCTGTATGTCCAACTGATGGTGGGAAATCAACAATCAACACCAGACGGCTGTAAGATGTAGTTCCTGATTAAATCCTGTCACTACATCGATACAACATTTTCTACAGCTGCATTGGAAATACATTTTAGGATCGAGAAACTTCCTGACCTCACCTAACCTCACCTGACCTCAACATAAAACTGTAAACCTTTATAGAGGAATAGGGTAAAGAGGTTACTGTTGCTTCTTTCTTTGTGTTGCTTGGGGTCCAAGTCTGTAGTTTCCTACATACAAATGCAAATATACCAAAACAAAAAACAGAGCTCAACTGATGCTGAAGCAATAGATGATATAACTGAATAAAAAGGAGCCTTATGTAAACTTGAGCCAATAAATTAAAAAAAAAAAAGTAATAAATTGACAAAATACATTGTTACTTAAGTATGAAGTAGTGTGACAGTCGTTATTTATTTTGATTTTAGGTTTCTCTGATAACTATGGCTTTGGGCCTTTGTACTCATAGTCAGCACTGACACATGTTAATTCATTTTATTTATACATTTACGCAGTTATGATCTCAACATTTAAAAGCTCTAGAGTCAAATTAAAGCTGACTTTTTTCCAATCACCTCCATTTTAAACAATTAAAACAGCATTGTGATCAGTAAAAGATCTGCTGTGGTACAGCTTGGGAAACACCAACATGTAGATGTGTTGTGAAGTATGAACTCTGCAGTGATCACCTGCTGCCACCTGCTGGATGAAGGTGAGTACTGCGAGTAGAGTCTCTGGGGAGTCGGACGCTTACGCACAGCTGCACACATCAACTGCACCCTGACTACACAGCATTTCCTTTTCTAAATAAAGCCATGACCCGTTTTAATGTTTCATGTTTGCCGTTTCCAGGCGAGAGGGAGAGGTGGCATCAGCACATTTCAGATGCAGCAGAGTGTCAGCAGCAGCAGCAGCAGCAGCAGCAGCTTCTCAGACTTCACACCTACTAATGCAATCAGACCTGTCTTCATGGAAAACTCTGCAGGAGTTTTTATTTCACAGAAAGTGATTTTTGTGAACATTTGTCTCTACTTTGTGAAATTAGATGCAATAAAGACCAGAAATTAATGTGTAATTTGTATCTAAATGTGCACGTTAATGTGATTTCCACTAGATGGCAGGTCGAGCTCAGACACCCGCCGCCTCTCTCTCTCTTTTTACCCCGAAGCTGCTCATGAGTTTTCCATCTAATCATGTCTTATTCTGTTGGGAAGCGGCTCCCACAGTATCACACCTGCCCACTTCCCTTTCTTTTCTTTTTTTTTTACCCCACATGCCGGGGGAATGCAGTAACCCGCTCCCACAATGCACCACAGCTCCCCTCCGTGAGGAAACACTGCTGCGGTGCTGTGAGCATATGGCACTTCCTTTAAAAAAAATACCAGAATAAGTCAGAAATTAACCTTTACTATGACACCTGTATGTAAATGCTGCGAGGCCTCGAGGCTCGTGGGGAGTGAAGGATGTTTGAAGTCTCCCGAGCGTCAGGTGACACCTTTTTTTTAAAAGAATTATTATTTTAAACTTTACACCTTTGAGGATGTTTGTTGCAGCTTGTTTTCATATGCAAACATGTGTAAACTGGGACTTAAAACTTCAAACTGAGTGTGAGGGAAACAAAGCAAAACTCTCCAACCATCAATCAAGAGGATCTATAGCTACAACCTGCAATTCATTAAAGCTCGATGTAATTTATTTGAATAAAAACTGAAAATATGAGATGTTTGCCTTATTTGAATTTTTATCCACAGGAGAAGAATCGTTGGTTTCCCATCTTATTGTGTGGTAAGTCCCTCTGAGATTAAAATCCTCTTTTTAAAAGGGAGACATGGATAAGCAGCAAAAACAGACAAAGATATGAAGGAGACAAAATACAATTAACAAGTATTAAAATGTGCAATAAGAAATATATATAAGACTTTCTATGAGTACTTGAGGGGAACTTTCTAGTAGGGCTGCCACTTTTTTTTATTAGGGGTTTGGATATTCAGAGGGCACATCTATCAGGAAACTACTGTTGATCTGTTGTTTTGCTATGAAAATGGAGGATGATGGCGAGACAATGGCGAGCTGATTGGACCGTCATGACATCAATATTATGTTCTGTGTGGACGGTGAAGATGAAGCTGTTTGTTGACTTTCTAAAAAGCAGAAGTCTCTGTTGTGTGCGAACGTTGGAGCAAACACAGCGGTGATAGAGAACCAGTAGGGGGCAGCAAAACCTCACGACTACTAAGTCTATGAGCTGGAGGAAGAAGAAGAAGGAGGAAGCAGTAGATACAAACTGACAGTGAAGCTGTAAAAAGTTTAAGCTCTTCAAACTAATTTTGTAACTTTGTCACGTCTCAGTGGATTTAGGTGAAACTCTGCACATATGCAGGTTGATGATGTCAGTTTGGTGGAGATCACAAGAGGTTTGTGCTCTCTGGGTGCTTTCTAGTTAAAGATTGAGAAGTCTTTAAGTCTTAAGTCCTTCTGCAGCAGAATCCACATTGTTACCCACATAAATAAAACATATCAGGACTAAGTGGAGTGGGCTTCTACAACCTTATTCATCTATTTCTGAATGTTTGCATAATTGACATCCCTCCTCATTATCCATCCTTTGTGATAAATACAACATACAGATATTCTAACTGTTGTGCAATCCTATCTTTGATTAGATTATCTTTGTCTGGACTGAGGACAGTATCAGCATCTCCCCCGTCCTTCCTCACTTATCACATCCACAGCCCCTTTGTTTACTGCAAACCACACTGCACTGCATTGTTTGTCAGGCTGAGGGAGCCTTGATGGAATCAGAGTCCATTAACATGGAAGGCAGCGTCGAGGTGACTTTAGCTCCTAATTAAAAACAGATGTGTCCATTTAATAGTCTTAATACTTTGTGGGAGAGCGAGACAATCACCGCAGAAATATCTATTTGCCTCATTAAATCGGGAGGCTTGATCATGATGAGAAGCAGGGTAATGAATGAAGACAGACATGTTTACCGGGTTGTTTAAACAGTGTTTGCTGGAAGGAGAGAGGCTGGAATCTAGATGGACTGTTGTTTGGTGGTGGCGGCGTGGGGAGGAGGAGGAGGAGGGGGAGTCCTCGGCTAGGTGAGGACTGATAGGATAAATAGCAGATGAAGTCAGGTAAAAAAAAACAAAACAAAGAGTAGAGACATGAGGAAACAAATGCACTCCACCTCGTCACAGCATCATGGTGGAGGTAGTTTCCAGTTTCCAAACACTCACAGAGTCACTGACAGTGATTCCCATCAAGCACAAGGAGTCTCCACAGGAAACTTGTAGCATTTGGAAGTGAGAAACTATAAATGGATGAAGCAACCAGTGCTAAGAAATGAAGCCAAATACAGAAGTGCAAAAATGTGCAATACTTGTGATGGCCACTAGATGCCGGCTCCAAACTACTCTAGCTCCCATTGACTTCAATTTAATAATGATAATTTTCTAGCATGAAATATTCAGTCAACTCTTCTGCTCTGATCTGTTGGTCCATCTGAAAATCATTTATCATTAAGGAGATATTACGCTGCGAGGGGGAGATTTAAGGGTGTGGCTAGTTTGATTGACAGTTCTGGTCTCCAATGATTTACAGGTGGTTTGGAGGCTCATTCACCAGTGAACTACAGTCTCCTCCACATTAGTGTCCTCAGGTTAAAGGGTCAGACCCGCCTCCTCATCCTCCCTTCATATCCAAATATGGTCAGTTCTGGCTCAAACTGGTTTCAAAGCCAACAGGTGACGACATGCTAGCGTCATCCATGCTATACACAGCCTATGATGAAATACACAGTTTTAACCTACTAATAATGTTGGACAGTGAGGCTGTGAATTTCCAGCTCTGCTCTCTTGTATTGGGAGATGTGACTGAAGGAGGCACCTCAGCACTGGTTTAGAGGTTTACTGGATGTGATGAATGGTTTGTGTAAAATCTTCCCCACAAAAATTTAAATACTTTGGTACTACAACTAATTTAAAGGACTGTGTTAGTGTCAGTGTTGTATATTTGTGAATAAGTGGCACAGTCCAAACATCAGATTTAGGTGAAGTCAGTGGTGCTTGTTGTAAAGTGTGTTTATGTTCAACTCTACCTGGCAGACTATAGGTGACCCATCAACTCTGTGCTGAATTTTAAAGCCTAAATAATAAAGTTAATACATCATTTTTATTCATTTATTTCACACTGGATGTTCTTACTGTTTAATTTAAATTCTACTAATGTAACCGAGGTGGCAAAAGACAAAGAAACACACCATCAAACGTACGTGGATGCGTTTGCCTGACTGACAGATCTCATACTCAGCGATGATGGTTTCCACCTCGTCCCCCCTCAGCTCCATCATGGCTCCCGACTTTTTGCCAAAATTTGGATTTTTTTTGGCTCCAGCAGTTGCCAAGATGGCAGCAAGCAGTGATCCCAAATCCAGACTTCAAAACCTCCCAGATCATCTGGGACATCACAGATGCTACATCCATGTTTTCTACAGTGTATATTTCAAATACAATTAAAAGTATGCGCAGCAGCAACACTTCTTCCCATCTAATTAGCTGTCCATCAAGGACTAACTGTTTGTGTTTGTTAATAAGAAGCTCTAAGTTCATTTTTATTGTGGAATAATTTATGAACTATGCCTGGGATACAGCAGCGTTTAGAGTCATGAGAAAAAAGTAAATACACCCCATTTAAACTGCTTCAGAAGATCTTTTCTGGTATTTTTGGAGAAGCAAAGGTGATGGAATGAAAGAGCACATACACTTGATATTCTGTAGATATTTTAATCATTCAAATACTGATAGAAAAATGGTTCATATTCTGTCTGGATCTCCTTCATCTCCTCATCCATGATGATCTCAGGGTTCCTACACATTTGAAAATTCAAAATTTTTTCCAGACCTTAATTTCCTGTCTTCTAGGTAAAAAAAAAAAAAAATCAAATAATTTATTAGACTTGAGTAAATAGATGTGCATCATGTAACTAAATTATGGAATCAATCATTTGTTTTCATTATTCTTATAACGTGAATATTTTTCCATACGCTAGTTTCCATTTTCCATTATTTACCTGGAAATTCATAAAATCAAATCCCATACTTGTGTAGGAACTCTGACCGGTTCCTCTAAGAGTTGGAGGCTGTTTGAGTTGTTGTTTGTGGGCCACATTGTCTCTGTGAATATCAGTGATTCTGACCTTGTCTGACTGTCAACACCAAACTTTAGTTGCATGATGTAAAAGGTGGAACAGGGGGTGTTGTAAAGCCTATAAAATCTAAACATTATTTGAGCTGGTGAGCTCCATCCACAAAGAAAATCTGAGTTCAGACCCTCACTTCCAGTCTGGTGATTTCCATTTTAACCCCAAATACATTTAAAAATACATAAATAATTCAGTGGAAAAAGTCCAACTCTGCATCTATAAAACCTTCAAATGTATGAAATTAGAATCTGGGATTACAGATTACATGCCAAGGACAAACCTGTCGTACTTACTGACATCTTCATGTTGCTATTGTAATTATAAGAATGTGATGCATTCATACAAGCTCCAATGAGCTCTCTAAAGGTTTCAGACAAAAAGCTGTAGATGCAATGTGTCTAAAAAGACAGAGAAACATGCACTAATGATCAGAATTAGAAGAAAATGATGGAAAACTGCCAGTTTTTCCAGGACTGGATAAAAAAAAAAAAGTTGTAAGTCAAAAGTGTTTGGTTAAACCCTCAGTCCCACAAATTTAAAAATTGTACGCTTCCTGTGTTTTTTTGAGGACTGTGGGGGTTGTAGAGAAAAAAGCTGCAAGGGCTTTGTCTTGTGAGGCGCAAGGGAGACGTGAGATGTCCTCGCCAACACATTGAGATTTTGGACGTGCATGTTTTGTAGAGGTCGTACTGAAGACGTGTGGCAGGTGCACGGGCAACGCACTTGCTCCATGTGTTCGATTTAGTTTGTACGTTGTGAGTGCGTCCACTGTACTCCACAGGTGCAGGAAACTTGCTCCCGTCGTGCGTCAGACCTGTGGACGCTGTGCTGCACAGTTGCATCCTCATCAAAACGTGGGAATTCGTAGAGTTTGTTGATCATGATTCAACGTCCTCCATACAGCAACTGGCTCCATGGTTTTTGGGCCATGAGTGTGTTGGAGTTTTTTGCACGTCCACAGTCGATAGACAGGAGGACGGTCTGTTGGGACCAGGGCTTAAATCTCCAGGAGTTTGTGAAAGGTCCTGAAACAGCTTCTCTCAATGTCTTTACCTCAGAAATGACTCAGGGAGGAAACCCAAACAGCCAAAAAGTAATCTCTAAATTCTTGCACTGCAAAAAAAAAAAAAAAAAATTTCTGCTTGAAGCCAAAATATAAGAATAAATATTTCATTTTTCAGACTGCACCTCTGAGCTCATCATCTGTGACTGCTGGACAGATTTTCTCCCTGATTCACTTCTGTGGTAAAACCATCAGAAACCAGCAGCAACTCATTTTGCAGACAAACAGTAAAACACTTGAGGAGTCACTGCAGGTAAAACTATGTAAATGAAACACTTTTAACTCTTATTTAAAACCTTTCAACATTAAGACTACAAGTAACTAACAGTTCAACCCTGTGCAGAAGAGCAGTCCACTGATCTCCATTCAAAAAGAAAATATGATCAAGTACCCAAATACAACACTCATATTGTTTTTACAATTAGGTGAATATTTTTTACATAAGTCAACTGATTTTTAAGTGGAACAAAACTGGGGCTGCAAAATTCTGTGAATTTTCAAGGTTGGAAACTTTCCATGGGAATTGACAAGAATTTATGGGAATAAAACAGAAATCGAAGGTCGGCCCTCAACAGGGAATTTAAATATAGTTGGGAAAATTAAAATTAAAACAACCAGATTTAATGCAAGTACACTCTTCAATCATTTGAGGCCACACCCCCTGCATGCACTGTGCACTCCTCTGTCACATGCACAGATGATTGTTTAAACCCTGGAGGCCACACTTTTGAGTCCAAAGCACAAAACTATTGAAGCCACACAGTTGAGCCTGTGGATTATATAAAGTCAAGTAAGTTTTTTCATTGCATTATGGGGTTTGGCCTATAAAGGTATTACTGTTTAAATGGAAAAAAATAAAATAAAAATGTATTCATACAGTAGCTAGCTAGCTGCTAAGTTAGGTGCTAAATCTAAGTTAGTTTTCATTTCATTGCCGTTTAAGAGGCTAGCTTATTACAGCTCCCTCAGATGTGATGCTGTTTCTTCTGACTCCTGAAAGATGGTTTTCTGTATCCACAAGAATTTATACATCAATTGTAAAATATTTTGATGACAATCCCAGTTGTTTAGCCGACTATATGTGTTTTTACAAGCTTTTTGTTATTTGTATATGATACAGTTTGCTTAAATTACCTCCAATTTCCCGTTAATTCCCAATAATTCCCATAATTCCCATAAGTCCCATAAAAAGTTTCCAATTTGGAATATTTCAAAAATTCCCCAGCTTAACTTCCCATGGAAAGTTTCCAGACATTTACCAGAAATTTCCCGCCCCTTTGCAACCCTAAACAAAACCCCACCATGTTTAACTTGTTCTGGTGCAACAATAACACAAAAGATGTACAAGAGTAATTTACAAAGATATAAAAACACTAGAAAGCTGCAAAGCTGCAACCTGCAAAAGTATTTTTATTCCTGAATGATTTAAACTATTAATGATTTTATCAATATTTATTAATGTTCTGTTGATGAACAAAATGATCAACTGCTGTCAGGACAAGTTGCCATGTCAGCCGTTTAAGGATGATTGTGATATTAGTGAGAATAATATGTACGTCAAGTTCATTTAATTCATGAAGCTCACACACACAGATCTGCACACAGGCAGGCAGCAGTCGGAGTCTGGCTGACTGCTGTGTGACTGTGCTCTCGTGTGTGTGACGGGGATGAAGATGTGTGTGGACACCTCAGCCTTACTCAGGGATCCGCTGTCACATCCCATCATCGGGGCGGTGCGTTCACACCCGCCGCCGCTCCAGGACGGCTCACTAAGTGGGTGGCGAACCTTCCACGGGTCGACAGTGGCGATCATGTAGGGATCAGTGTCAGCGTCACTGTTACAGGCTCCGCACGGCGAAGAGGAGAAAAAAAACCCTGCATCATTTAAAAGACCGAAAATTAAAAGAGTTTCTGAATCACTGTCAGTGCTGTCAGTTTATTTACAGGCAGAGAGAGTGTGACCGAGGGAAGTGGAGCTTACTAAACAATGAGGACAAACAGATTAGAGGAATGGAGTTTCCTCCCATACAAAGGCAGGACTTACATACTAATTAATATCAGGAAATATACAAAGCTGATATGGATCAATTTCAACTAGTGAAATAAAATGCTCAAATCTGGGAGTGCAGGACAGCTCATATTACATTTTTCAGTGTTTTATTTTTCCTGAAATCCTTTTGAAGATTTAGTTTTAGCTGTTAAATAAACTTTATGATAAAGGATCCACAATTACAAAACATACAGATAAATATGTGTCAGAAATTACAGAAGCCCCACTGACTTATCCATCAACCGCACAGACTGTTTATATAAATGGGGGAAGCAGCAGGGCTCAAAATTGAGGCCACTGCAGAAGTGCAAAAACATGCAATACGCCTGACAACCCCTGGAGGCTGGCTCCCAAAAACTCTGAGTCCAACTGACTTCAATTCAAAACTGGTCATTTTCAATCCTGAAATACTCAGTCAATACATTTTCCACAAGTCATTCTGATGTCATAGGATAACGTCAACTCTTCTTCTCAGTGATCTGGTCCATCTAAAAATAAATAAATAAAATCATAATTACGTAGATATTAAGCTTCACAGAGATGAAGCTTTAGGGGCATGGTTAAAAAACCTGATCTCCAGTGACAGCAGCAATGTCCAGTCTAATACACACTGGGCAGTGACCTCAGGTTCAAAGGACCCTGCTGATGATATGATTTTCTGTTATACTAAGATCTTCAGAGGTCAAACTGTCTGTGTGAAGGTTAGAAGCAGGTCTTAGGTTGTGGTTGTAGGTTTCTTTCTATGGCAAGTTTGCCAACTTAGGTAAGACTTTGACTTCCTGTTGTATATGTCTATCTTTGGGAGAAAGATGACGCTTTGAGCATTTCAGATATGCAAAGTGAAGACTATAACAGGCCGAATTAACTGTCCTGAACTCTGTCAGACTTGTACACAGCATGTGATGCAACCCTGAGCTGGATCCATAATAAATGCAAATGAAGCACCAACAAGATGATTCTGAGTCTTCATCTCTCACAACCTTCACCAGAGGAAACTCCCATTCATACTTAGACCCGCCTCCTCACTCCGTCCTTCATATCCAAATATGGTCACTTCTGGTTCCAAACAACCAACACGGCCACATTCAAATGCTGATCTCTAGGCTTCAAAACAGGAGTCCACAAACCAACAGGTGATGTCACACCTGCTTTGTCCATTTGTATACACAGTGATCAACCACCTCTGATAGAAGCAAACAATATTTCACAGACCTGCTGGTATCGGGGTTTATGATTTCTGATATGAAAACTTCATGAACTCGGATGCAACGATTAGTCAACAATAAAAACAGCCACTGACAAATTCAGTTGTTAACTATTGTTTTTTAAAGGAGTGAGACGAGGCAAGGCAAATTTATTTGTATAGCACCATTCATACACAAGGCAATTCAAAGTGCTTCACAAAGGCATAGAAACAAATTTTTAAACAAACCCTGTTTTAAAGGGCTATCCCCTCCTTCCTATCTCTTCTCAGAGCTGCACATTAGTGCACGGCAGCAATGTAGTGGTGGTCCGTGCTAAATACAGTAAAGAAAAGGATTAGTTGTCTGTCTTTGTTTGAAAAACTGGCAGAGTTTTATTTACTTATAGTTTATATCAATCCTGAACACTGAGCCTGTCCTTGGAGAAGAAATGGGACATTTTTTATTTACTGTATGTATCAGTAGCAGCTGATCGCTGATACATCTTTGTTGTCTTTATTATTAATTAGCGCATCATTTAAACAGCCTCAAGCTAAATTTAAAAGCTGAGAGCTAAATAAGAGTCTTTTCATAATTCTGTGATTCAAACTGTGATTAGTCGACTAATCATTTCAATAGTTGATGATTAATCGACTATCAAAATAGTTGTTAGTTGCAGCCCTATTCAGAATATAATACAATGAAAACAGTTTGGGCTGGTTTAGAATTTGATTCCCACAGCGGCAACAAGCTAATAGCTAACCAGCTAACCACGTAGCCCCTTTTAAACATTGTCTGTTGAATGGAAGCTAATATATGAGCATTGCCGCAAACTGCTCGTTCAGGATTCACTGTTTGGTTTGTCTACAACTGAACAATTCCAGCTGTTACATTTACAAAAATTATTATTTTGAAGTACAGTGCATTTACACAAGTACTGTACTGAAGTACAGTTTTATGGTACTAGTATTTTCATTGAATTTTATGCTTCATATTTCATACTGTCATTCAAATATGGTTTTACTCCAAATACAATATTTCTTCAAATTAATACCAGTAGTCAATTAAAAGCTGGATCTCTAATAGTTGCCAGGGTCATGGTCAATATGAATGGCAGGACCCAAAATACATACTGGGAAAAAATTTGAGTGATTACATTAAACATATAGTTTGCCTACAAATGTTTCAGCATAAAAGCCCTGGTAATAAAAAAAGGATTTCTGAAGGGCTTTTAATTTGACACAGTTACAGGTGGTGCTGAGTTGATGTCTGAGGTTCTGCCTCTAATACAAGCTGTCCTTAAATAGAGGCCTGTTGCCTTCTGCAGCTTAGGTAAATAATCGCCCCAAATACAGTTTATAAAAAGGCAAATTTACAGAGTTTAGTTCAAATGTATGGTGTGCAACCGTTTTATTTATTTCACAATACACACGTGTTAATTTTACATCCTTGTATCTAATGTTCAGGGTGATTTAACAAAAGCACAGCCCCACAGCAGCTCCAGAGTGCGTGTTCACTGAACATACAATCAGCAGGATAACATCGCTGACAGGGTGAAGGACTTATACTGGATTTATAGCTTCATTTGTGAAGTGTGAGAGACTGAAGACTGACAGGTTATCATTATTAAAGCTGTGCACTGAAGAAGTCTTCTACTCCACTGGGAGGCTTCTTGCGCCCTCCGCTTGAATTCAAAGTAAAAACAAAAGCTCGGCGGTGCGTCACTCAGTCAGTCATCCGGTGTGTAGGTTGTTGCTGAAGTTGTTAGCGTAGATAATAAAAGCTAATTGGCACTGGACGGATCTGCTGTGTGCGCTGGAAAATAAAGAGATCCCCAGAGATCTGAACTCACCTCCAGCTGGGAGCTGGTGGGGTGGGGTGTGTGTGTGTGTGTGTGTGTGTGTGTGTGTGTGTGTGTGTGTGTGTGTGTGTGTGTGTCCTCAATGGTGTAGCTGCTAATGGAGCAGAAGAAACACAGGAAGACATGAGAAAATGACACATTAGCAAAGGTCAAAGGTGAAGGTGAAAGAACTGAGGAGACAAAGGAAAATACACTGATCAGAATAATTTATGAAGCTTTAACCCAAAGAGGAGGAGGACACACACATCAAACTGTGGAAAACTGAGATCATTACTAATCGATCATTATTAATCAATTGAAGGACAGTAGTCTCATAAATTTATTGCTATTTTTTCTATGTATTTATTTATTATGATTACTATTACTTCATTAGAAGTTTAGTATTGCTGTGGTTATCCCTGTGCTGTTGTTATTTATTGTACATTTTCATTTTTCTTGCTTTCCTTGCTCTGCAGTAGTTATCATTATGTTATTATTTACTGTACATTATTATTTTTCTTTTCTCCTTTCATTTCCAGCTCTGCACATTCCTCCCACACATATACCATACACCCATGTCTCACTTGATCTGTCCTATCAATGTTGTTTAAATCTCTGTTGTCTGTCATTTCACTCGTCTGTTGTGTATAAATGTGCTATCATTCACAATAAAAAATATGTAAATCAAATTGGAAACTTTAAAAATAAATACATAATTTGTATAAAACCTAATGTAACCTCAGCTGAGAATTGTGTGCTCTTGTTAAATTGTAGATTTTTTACCACAAGTTGTTTAACATGGACTTTCCAATTTCACATGTTTGTCAGATCAAAACTTTTTTTATAAGCAGCCATTTATTTTAATTTCTACCTTAATGCATTCTTGAAAAGAGTAAATAACACAAAACATGACAAGAAAGAGTGGGAACAATGGACACCGCAAGTGTTATGAACAAAAGGTTGATGTTTTGTTGAGGACAAATAAAAAAAGATAAAACCAAATTAAATGTGTCATTAAGTGAAGTCACTGTTTGTATCATTCACAAATTTACATCTTCAGCTGTACATAACTTTCCACTGTTTCCTTACTTGTTTCTGTGTATTAGAAGATTCACTGACAGAAAGCTGAAAGTATCTTTTAATATAACTGACGACTCCTACATTGAGGAATAAATAATAATTTGTTGTACTTAGGTGATGTTTTACTTCCCAGTACTGTAGAAACATGTTAAGCACTGAGAAATATTTCAGTTTAAAGTGTGTTTATGCTAATTGGTGTACATGGTGGTCAAACTTTGCCATTTGTCCTTTTCTGACAAGTTAACCTTTTAGTGACACAACATCAACAACACCTTTGTATTGTTCATCAGAGTCTGAACAACACACTGTTTTTGAAACTGTTACCAAATTCAGAGGGAGAATATGAGTCTGCAAAATAACTCAGAACACACTTTTCCTAACTTCATAGGAGAATATTTCACATTATTATACTTGATGATGCAGACATCATCTTCAGAGATGTAGTCCCACACCTCACTACATATTCATGGTCACTTTTCAGCCACTGGTGACAGAGGGAAGAACATTTTAATGAAGCTGGACATTATTTATAAATGTAGGGATGACCTGAGAAGTTATTAGTAACTATGGCAGTTAATTAAAAAATACAACACTTCCCTTTGAAATTAAGTGGGAGTAAAAACTATAAAGTACCAGCAGTAGTGAAGTAGTTTTCTTATTTAAAAAGTTTTAATAAAAGCAAACATATACACTGATACAACTGCCTTTTCCTTATTCAACGCTTCAGAAACTCTTGCCTGTCATTACTCACTTCAACAGGCCAGCTGCGCTGCACTGACCTGGGTTCAACTCCACACTAAATCCCTTGAGCAAAGTCCCATCAGCTCCCAGGGACCCTGACGGAGTTGACTGTAAACATGGCTGCACGAGCAGGGACCTGGCCGTCTTCTGAGGGGTAATTATTATTATTAGCACTCAGAGCTGCAGCAAATCCCCATTTGGTCTCCAGAACAATGAACATCCACATGGGTGCTGCGACAGGCGCTTATCGAGGTATCACAGCGACTCGGCTCCACGCTAATACCCAGGCTAATAACGACGGCTGCCAAGTGGAGCTAACGCTGAGCTAATAGCAGCGATGAGGGACAGGCAGGTGAAACCATGGGGGACACGCCTCGCTCAGACTTGGCCGTCCACAGGCCCTCGTCCTCGGGCTGTAATTAGTAGCCGGTGACAACAAGGCTCAGTGGAGAGAAAGCCTGTAGAGCAGTAATAATTAGCTGTCACCAAAACAATCAGCCCCCAGAGCTGAATATTCTATTACATACAGGCTGTGTTAAGTTGTTTACTGAAGGTCAACAACAACAAAAGTACGGAGACAAGGTCAGAAACTACTGTGAAAACCATATTTTCTCACTTCAGCCAACATTGATCCAACGACTACTTACAGATTTGAAAGGGAAGGTTTTCTCTGAGCCGTTGACCTCCACTGTTTGACAAAAACTATTAAAATCACATCAATGAGCCGCACTGTTAAACCGAGCGACATGTTCCTTCATTACAATCAACATGGGCACTTAAGTTTAAGTGTCAATCTCACATACAGCCACCCTGCTGCCAGTACTTACTACTACCACAACAATCGTGGATTAATCCACACCTACAAATAGTCCAGAACAAACGCACTATTTACCTGAAAAATACAAAAACCAACACGGAGAAGGTAGAAGTACTGCGTGTTATTTCAAAGGGGAAAAAAATCCCATCAAAAAAACTCGGTGGTGCCAGTATTATTCTTTAAACAAACTAATAGGAGGTGCAGAGGTCCATATCACAATGCAGTGATGAAACCCTACAAACACCCTCAAATAAACATTAACCTAAAGATTCTCAATTTTAATCTTAACACAAAACACAGGCTTCACACAGCTTTAGATGTGAGAGAAAAGATCATTAAAGAGAAGAAAAGGAAAAAGGAGATGAAGACAATGACAAAGAAGAAGACTGAGAAGAACGAGAAGAAGATGAAGGTGGTCAAGAAAAGTAAGTTGATTAAGGAGAACAGGACACAGAAAATCCTCAGCCCCAACACGAATTTAAGAATCGAGCTTCTCCTGCGTTTTGTGAGGTTCATGGGAGTCATGGAGGTCGCAGGGGTAAAAAAAAAAAAAAAAAAAAAAAAATGTTGCAATTGCTTCATCAGGGTGAAAGGGTGACGAGATGTCCTCATCAACACAAATGAGCTTTTTAGACGTGCGTGGTTCGTGGAGGTCGTACTGAAGACGTGCAGCAGTCTTGCGGTAAGTGTACGGGCGCCACACTTGCTTCATGCATTAGATTTAGTTAATACTTTGTGAGAGCGTCCATCTCACTCCACACCCACCGTGCGTCCTCCTTGTGGATGCCATGCATCTTTCACCAACGGTTTTCTTCCCACAACCACAAAAAAATGCACATCAGACCTGAGGACACTGTACGACACAGACAGAGTTTGTGGGCCTCAGCAACATCCTCCATATTTCTACAGGCTGCAAATTTTGCAAGATGTGTGGTCTGTGAGTTTGTTGGTGTTTTTTGCACAAACACAGGCTGCAGAAAGGAGGATGGTTGGTTGGACCCAAGGCTAAAAATAAGGAGAAGATGATGAATACAGCAAAGAAGAAGAAGACGATGATGACGACAAAGAATAAAATCATCAGGAGAATATGAACAAAATGAAGACCAAGAAAAAGTATCTACAGGTAACATCTGATGAGGTTTTACCACCTGAGGATGTGAACACAACAAATACACTGACCTGTGTGTGTGAGACCAGCAGCAGGATTCAATCCAAACAGCAGCAGGTCATGTGTGAGCTTTCTACTGTACTGCTGTCCTGAAGCTGTGGCTCTCTGCACACTTTACTGTGTGACTGTGTCTCTTGTTCCTACCATCAAACTTGATATGAAGAAAAGGAGTTCACAAATATTGTGCCAACTGTGAAAAAATATCCCAGTTGACAAAACCAAGAAAAGCTAGTCACCAAAACTCTGTGACTCTGAATGTACAAATAAAACGAGGCGTCTAACCGGCTCACTGTTTGTTCATTTTACACCAAATAGCTTTTTTTTCCCTCTCCTTCCCAGCGACGAGCAGAGAAATGAGAGCATAGCGAGTGCAAATGTTTTTGTTAGGAATATAACAAAAATGAGGCAGAAGCCCATTATCCTTCCTCAAAATACATATCAGGTCTTCACCAAGACACAATTTGTGTCCTCGCTGATGGTCTAAGATGCAATTACCACATCCAATAAAACAGCACACATTTTCATATTTCATTGTCCCCAGTGAGTACACGACTCTGCTGTGGAATTACTGACCTGCTACGCTCAACCGGCTGAGTGTGGTTTTAAATATGAATGCCGCACATTTCACGCGCATTACATTAGAATCCTCTCTGTCTTGTAATGTGGAAGTAAATGCGGTCTTAAGGACATCAAACATGTCTCTGGCTTAAGTAGACGAGGGTTGAGGATGTGACCCTGATTCCTTTTTATCAAGTGTGCCACTAGAGTTTGGGTTTTTATTTCTCCACATTCAGAGAACAACAACTCTATCACTTTTTAAAATAGTGAATAAAAGAGGAGAAGAGGGAGACGTGTCATGAAATTTATCCTGAATAGGACAAAAATCTGCAATTTGTAACAACAAAAACATTTATCCCTTGAGATTTTGGAGCTTTCTCCTTGAGTTCAGTGTTTATTGAAGTGGATGTGGATGTATCCTGCAGCCTCCGCAGTTTATTTAATATATTACAAACCTTGTTCACACTTGGTGTTAAAATGTGTCTCAGGTGATCGAATCGCAAACGGACAGCCGAGATGGATCTGTGTTTACACCCGCGTCTCCACACAGTCCTGCCTACCACTTATGTTTGGATATCACTACTATGATGTCATATCCGCCAGAAGAGCCCTGCACAGTTTTCACGTAACTCACCATAACAACGCCACATTTTATAAACACTTGTGTGGTGTGGTTTCTCCGAAGAACCAACTTACTCCACACAGTCCTGCTTTCATGACGTAAAAATGTATGGACTGAGGATTTAATGCCTGAATATTATTATTTCTGGAGTTGCAGCTGGAACTGGAGTTTTTTGAAGCCAGCATCATGTTGGTGACCCGATCACCCAAGACACAAGTGTAATCAGTGTCATATTTCAGTGTCTTGTGAATGTCTAACAACCCTGATTTTGACTGGAGACTGTTACCAAACATCACATCAGAATATTTTGTGAAATTAATTTCTGTAATTCCTTGTTTAACAGTGTTAGATTGAGCTGTTTGGCTCTTCCAAACTATCTACAAGTAGCAGCTGTGAAAATTCAGATTTATGCAACTCACTGTGCATTTATTCAGTTGAGTCTTTTATTAAATAAAGAACAAATACACTAAAGATACTGTGGATACACAGTGCTGTAGTGACAGTGATAAAAGGAAGTGCAAGTTGACAAAGCTCTCTGTTAGGAGACCTCCCAGTGCGGCTGTTGCTGCTACACAGTATCTAAAGCCGACCCCTCGCTGCACCGGGCCCAGGGGCTGATGGGAGTTCTCGGGGGAACCATTAGTGAGCGGATCGGCAATGTGGTGCGAGGGGAGCGCGAGCGCAATTCATGGGAGAGCGCCGAAAGAACTCACAACACTCTAACAACACCTGTCACCCCTGCGCCTAATGAGAAACACAATTAGCAATTAACAGTGCGATCTGTCAGGGCTAATACCTGCCTCCTTGCACACACACACACACACACACACACACACACACACACAGAGCC
>OOFC01018254.1:58413-69537 GCA_900323345.1 Pseudochromis fuscus
GGGGGGGGGGGGACCAGACCCCCTTCATCAGCACTTCCATGCAGGTATGAAATGAGCCCAAACAAGCAGATCAATTAGACCGGTGATGTAATGTTGTGAAACCTAAGCTGATGCCTCGGTGGCAGATTTCCTTAACGGCGTCCTCGCTGATGCTCCACAGTGACTTTTAAGACAGGAATTAAGCGTGATTTTTATCACTCTGTGGGGAGCTGCACTTTGGAGTTGGACGAGCTGCACACCGGCCATAGATCACACGGTGTCGGCTATTAAACCGTGCGTGCAACGGGAAGTTTGTCAAAAGGCAGTGTGCTGGTAGATTTGGAGCTCTATTCTCCTGTAAACCAACTGCCGCCGGGGGGATTGACAGAAGATGAACTGAAGTGAATATAAACAGCAGAGGCAATAAAGTTCCCTAAATCAGCACATTCTGTGTTTATCTGGATCCCTGTTAGCTGCTCCCTCATCGACACCCACTTCCAAACATTGATTCAAAGACGGCATCGACCCACACTCCTGACATTTCCCACCGATCATCTCCGAGGGGACATCTGAGGACATCGCACCGTGCGTGTCTTCAGTGGCGTACTTAAGGGAAACACACTTGCACAAATTACAGCCTTTGTTTATAATTAATAGTTAAGACATGCACGTTGTTTTGCGTGTGAAATAATCATGTCAGCGTTCAGGATTTGAGCTTGTTCTCATGGAGGTGATGTTTTTTATTGATATCATTTATGCTGCAGGAGAGAAATCTGCTGCAACTTTAATGGTTTCAACAAACTGGGAATCCAGAAAGTCTGACAGACGTTGTTAGCTGCACTGTGAGGGGGAAAAACTGCACATTTACAGCAGCTACAGCCCCAAAAATACTGAACATTAACAGAAAATGAACAACTTAATGAAACAGTAATTTTTCTTCATCAATATGCAATTTGTAACTTTAATATAATGTAAAATTTGTGCAAGTTTTGGCTTTTTAATTTTTTGTTGTAAAATAAAAAATTAAATTACATAATTAAACATTCAGTATTCTATTAAGTATTATTGATCAAAGATGTCACTTCACAGTCTATTTTGTGATTGTTTAAAGAGATTTGTGTATTACAGTAAAAATTTGCAAGTAATCATCTTAGAAATCCTGCAAAATTACGGATTTTTTTATTACATTGTAGTTTTCTCTGATCCACGTTTTGATACTTTGCTTATGGGAGAAAGGTCAAAGGTCACATGTGACTTGTAGTGATTCAGGGTCATGCTCAGTGACACTTCAATACAGCAATTTTCTAAAATGAAAAGAATTTGTGTTGTTTGAATTTTACATAAAATCTTTTTTGGCTGATGAAACAAAGAAATTTTACACAATTATACAAGATATTTGCAAATGATATTTATTTTTCAAAATAACCTACGAACAGTAACAAAATCTGTGCCTCATTTTAAATGTCAATTTTGTCAGAAAATTTTAATTTTGCTTAGAAATATATTTATAGTAAATATAATTTTAAGTTAATTTTTTTAAATTAAAAACTCATATTTGCTAAATTTGCTAATCACTTTACATTTAAAAAAGTCATTTAAGTGTTATAGTTATTCACAGTTTCAAGTTTTCTATTATTTATTGTGTTTAAAAACAGAAAAAATGTGTGAAATTAAAGTAAAAACATTTTTTTGCACCATTGTTTTTTGATCTGCTCCACCGCTTGTGAGACAAAGGTCAAAGGTCGACTTTGGCTCACAGGGAGTCCGTGTTGCTCAGTGACACTTGAGTTGTGCAGATGGCTGCTAAACAAAAAAAATGAAATGCACCACCCTGTGTGTTTCAATTTAAGTCTATTCAAATTTAATTTAAATTTTATTCTATTTTAAACACAGACATCAGGAAAACTTTTACATTATGAATTTTCCTGTAAACTGTCTCTGCAACACACATCCTGCAGCACACACACACACACACACCAGCATAAACACTGGCTGTTCTAATTGGATTACACCAGTTTGTGTGTGTTTGTGTGTTTGTTTATGTGTGTGTGTGTGGCATCTCCAGCATAGTAATTGTGTCAGCCTTGTTGGTCAGTGGGGAATTGAAGTGTTAAATCCAATTCTGAATTTGTATCTCTTGTACAGAGGAGGGGGAGATGTAGCGTGAGTACCAACCATATGTCACCATCCCCAATTCAGAGGGATTGAATATGGATGAGAAACAACTCGGGGTCCTGGCGTCGCCACCGGTAGCAGGTTTAGACTGTGACGGTGTGCGCTCATTTGTTATCAGGGAGGAAGTGGCGCCGCAGACACCAGCACTGCAAACCTGACAAAGATTTTTCTTAATGAAGATAAAACGGATTCAATGGGTTTGACCCTGGTGTTTCTCTGCTGGTGTAGATCTCAGTACAGACTGCGATCAACACAAAGGAAGGATTTTATTTTTAAAGATGAGCATAAATGTTATCTGTCAAATCAATACTTTCATCCTCTACTGTCAGACTCTGTTAAACATGTGCTAAAATATAAACTATAACTACAGAACTGCTTCATAGCTCTTTTTTTCTCCAGGAAATTGCAGCAGCTGAAATACTCCACATCTTTTTCCATCTCCAAACAAAAAGGTGTTTTACTAAATTAAATACTTTGATCTTGCGGAGAAGCGGCGGCAAACAGCGTGTAATGGACGGCTGCCTCTGGAAGGTCTTCAGGTTACATCTGCGATTTTGTGCTGCTACCTTTTTCTTTGGCTGTGCACTCAGCACACTCTGAGACTCTGTTGTGTTTAAGATGCTGAAACAAATTAGTGGTGGTTCTCTTGAAAGCAGCAGATTTCCTCTCGCAGTATTTGCATGTAGCTTTGTTCTCTTCTATATTGTGTTTACGAGGACTGTCACTTTTCAAAAAATTAAGTTGGAACGAATTTCGAATGGTCCGTGATTTGTTCGAATATATTCAAACCCCCCCCACCTGGCACCCAAAGTCTTCTCATCTGCACGTTGTTGTTTTGCAAGCGTGAGGTGGAGAGTCGAGGAAGTGTGCTCGCCATAACTAAGGAGCTCCACGTGAATCAGAAATGCTCAAAAAGCTTTTCTGACCGTGGACACTCTTGTAACGTGCATAGGCGCCATAAACTATATGAAGAAATTAACAAAGTAAACAGGTCTCAAAAATGAAGCCAATGCCTAAGTACAAAAACTACAATACTCCCGACGACCACGAGATGCTGACTCAGAAAAGCTGCAACTCACACAATTAAAAAAGGATCATTTTCTATCATTAAATATTCTGTCAATATGTTTTTTTCATGTCTTTCTGATGTCATTAGTTAAAGATAAGTCTTCTTCTCAGTGATCTGGAGAAGAACAAAGAAGAAGCTTCTATTTGTCATTGTGTAAACTGCAGTAAACTGCACACAACTACATTACATTTACACTGTGATCTATATACAGGCCCCTAAACAATCACACATGCACATAAATACACACACAGGGACAGAGTAACACGCATGGAGAGGTTGCAAAGCAAGATATGATGAGATTAAGTAGATATTTGGCTCCAAAAAAGGGAGATTTAGGGGTGTGGTTAGTTTGATCGACAGGTCTGATCTCCAATGAGTGGAGCACTGAAGTCCAGTCTCATTCACATTGGACAGTGTCCACAGGTTCAAGGGTTAAACCCGCCTCCTCACTCATCCCTTCATATCCAATGGTCATTTCTGGCTCCAATAAACCAACATGGCGACGTTCAAATATCAAACTCCTGACGTCAAAACAGTCCACAAACCAACGGATGATGTCATGATTACTTTGTCAGTTTCTTTACACAGTCTGTTGTAACTTTCAAATAAAAAAACACCCCAGAAACTACTTCAAATGATCTGCACGATTCATAGAGACTGCAGCCTATGGCTCCAATATGAACTTGTCATCACACATTCAAACAAATATTCATATTGAGTAAAAAGCGACAGCCCCAGTGTTCACTGAAACCAATGTGTGGCCACACGACCAATCACAGACGGTATATGAAAGATGGGAGGAGCCACTGAGTCTTAAAAGTGGAGCCAATGCAGACAAAAAAGGTGCAATACCACTGATGGCCACTAGATGCTGTCTCCAAAATAAAACTCTGGCTCCACTTGACTTTGAATTGTCATTATATTTAACTTGAGTCTCATGCACACAGTTGAGACAAACAAGCTTTTTTATTTAAAGCAGCTTCATTTCTCCAAGTTCCTTCATCTCTTCATTGACAAACAATTGCATCCAAACAAAGAAACTTGTATAGTTTCAGTTATTGCCGTTTCCCGCTCAGAGTTATTTGCCAATATCCTGTGACAGTTAACACTGACTCTGTTGTTAATTCCCTCAAACTTCACTGTAACCAACTGTTTTACCAACAATCCCTTCATTGTTTTAGCAGCAAACAGCTAACAAGCTAACTACTCCAATGCTTTCTTCTAGTAGCACTGATTGGTTGGCAGGAGAGGGTGTGTAACACAAACACACAAACATATGAGAAGCAGAAGCACAAACAGAAGTGACAACAAACTTGCCAAAGATAAAATGTGTGTTTTTTTCTTTTACAGACTTTGGTTTGAATCTGTGGTTTTGAGCTGGTGTTGGTCTGAACTACTAAAACTAAAATGAATGAAATATAAGTAGCATGTAGATTGTGTGTTCTGTGATCCCACTGATGTGGCCCATCCACACACTGCATGTAGGAGATGGGTGTAGTCCAGGGGTGGGCAATCCTGGTCTTCGAGGGCTGCTATCCTGCATGTTTTAGATGTGTCCCTCTTTCAACACACCTGATTCAAATCTTCAGATGGTTATCAGGCTTCTGCAGTTTGATGATGAGCTGAACATTTGAATCAAGTGTTGAAAGGGGGACACATCTACAACATGCAGGATAGCGGCCCTCGAAGACCAGGATTGACGAACCCTGATGTAGTCGCTTAAGTCACCCAGTGGTTTGTGGAGGAGTTTGGCATGTGAACATCAACATGTTGTTTTTTTGAAGCCAGAAGTGACCATGTTTGGATATGAAGAGAGAAGGAAGAGGCAGGTGTGACCCTTGAACCTGAGGACACTGTCCAATGTGTAAGAGACTGGAGTTTGCCAATGACTGAGCCTCCAAATCACCTGTAAATCATTGGAGACCAATCTGTCAATCAAACTAACCACACCCCTAAATCTTCCTCTTTATGAAGCCTAATATCTCCTTAATGATGAATGATTTCCAGATGGACCAGATGACTGAGAAGAAGCGTTGACTTTAAATAATGACATGAGAATGACTTGTGGAAAGAGGTATTGACTAGTTTAGGGATGGCTCGATACCACTTTTTCAGATCTGATACCGATACCGATACTGCAGCATTGAGGATTGTCCGATACCGATACCCGTCGGATACCGATCCAATACCTTCTTTTTGTCACTCTAAAAGTTGTTAATAACACATTTATGGATGTAATTTATTTAATATTGAGATCTAAAAACACCATGTACAACTATTTTGCTCCCCTAAAGAAAAAAGGAAAATATGTGTAAGTTATGTGTAACTGCTGTGGTTTTATTTTAATAGTATTGGTAAACACAACAGACCCAGCACACATTATACCTCAATAACATTGCGAAGCTGCAATAAATATTTTTAGGAATTAACGTAAAATAACAGCTGACAGAGGTAGAGAGCTCATATCTCCAAAAATGTCAGAGCAAGTTTTTAACCAGACTCTAACTTAATAAATTAAAAACATATTTGAAGTTAAACCAACTAATATCTGACCGGAAACAATCTTCAAACTGCTTCTGTGACACCACAACAGTAGAACTATGAAGATTCATCAACTTCATCAACTTTCGCCTCTATCTGGCCACCACCTACACGGAGGAGGGACTCTCCTCTGTAATGGAAACACAACCACGCCGAGCCGAGTCGTGTAGGTACCATATAGTGTAAAACTCACTACCACACAGTCCTTTCAGTGATGCTGCAGCGGATGTTTACATTTCTTATGTTGAAGTGTCTGTTTCTGCTGCCTCCTTCAGACACTCGTTTAGCAGACACTCCGCTCAGCATTTACTTCTCTCCTCTGTGAGCGTAAAGTATTTATTTCCAACCGGCAGACATGATGCAGCTCTGCAGCTTTTCTCTTCGCTCTGGTCACGTTAAGAAAACACACGGCACATGGCAACCACGGCAACAGCTCGTCTGTGTTTACGGCATGTCGCGCAAAATGAAGTTGAGGATATATGAGATAGTTTGGGCTTATGGATCAGATCAGACAGGTTCTAAAAGAAAAATCCGATATCTGATCCAGTCATTTTGGCCTGGATCGGACCCGATACCGATCCAGTGGATTGGATCGGACCATCCCTAGACTGAGTATTTCAGGATTGAAAATGAGGATTTTTTAATTGAAGTCAGTTGGAGCATCTAGCGGCCACACTGACTTCCTGTTTGAGACCCGGTGGTTACATTAATCTTTTATATACAGTTTATGGGCCTACCTGTGTGGTCCAGGCTGTGTATGCTAGATGCTAAAAAAAAATATCATGTCTCACCTTTGTAATGTTGGATTATTAACATATTATGTGTATTAATGACAGGAATATTACAGATACTTCTACTTTTTACTGTGTGTGCAAAAATCCAGTTCAAGTCAACTTCAGCTGTTTTCTATTTCTGACATTGTTTGTAGTCTAAATCAGAAAAACATCCCAGTACACCAGCACATGTCAAACAGCATAACTCCCTGTTTGATTGACAAGTCATCTCTGGGGAACTGCAGGGCGGAAACACGACAGCAATCAACACCCAACACCAAACACGTTTCTGTACGAGCCAAAACAAAAAGGTAAATCCTGAGAGTCACAACTCTAAGTGAGTAACAAAAGGTGTTGACAATGTTTAACAACTTTTTTTGTAATATCCGTTGCTCTCTCTTATGTTTTGTAAATGGTGATTGATGAACACTGTCCTGAGATGCACTGATTATCATTAACAGGAGAGGATGGATAGTATCACTCCCTCCAGGAAATACACCACACCACAGTTTTCTTGTTATTGATGGATCAATAACAAATAATTACAGAAATCACATTAAAGTTACACTAAAATAGTTTGACAGTATCTAACGCCTGTATTGTTATGTATTACTGGCAAAAACAGGATATGTAGGTGGGACAAAACATTTGGAGCAATTTGATTGGACAAGTGATACACCACAAAACGCCATAACTAGCTAGCTACCATTCCTAGATAAGGTATCGTAGAGTCTCTCCAAAACAAAGACACTACACCTGCTGCTCTTTCTCCTTTATTGTAAAAGAAAACATAGATACTGTTGGTCGTAAAAAAACAACCAAAAAAAAAAAAAAACAACCTCGCGAACAATAGCCGCACCAACTTAGCAACACTTTACAGTTTGTTAAAGAACTAAATAATGATACTATTACAACTACCTACTGATTACTACTAAAGTTACTCAAACTCTCTGTGTTTTCTGGCACTAATCTGAACTGTGCTGCTAACAGCTGATTGATTGACAGGTGGATAGATGCTGTTGATTGAAACTCCTCTGAGCAAGATGATGAAAGTCAGATGATTTATTGATCTTTTAATACCAGGAAGTAAATCTGATTCACCTTTGATTTATCTTGTGAATCTTTGTCATTTTTCTTAGCTAACACCGTTCAGTAACACACCAACATGACCTGCGATGTGATCTGAAAGGGTTAAAAATAATTTTTTGGACTTAAATGACAGTTATGAATACATTAGGAAAGGCAGTATAAAGCTTATGATAATGAGTGATTCATGAAGGTAAAGGTATAGATTAGTACGCTTCAAGACACGAAACCATACAAGTTATAATGTGCCCTGGATTTCATGACAGAGTCCAAATCAGTTCATTCTGTTCAGTCCCACCTGATGCACTGTACATAAACTACCCCGCTTCATACACAGTGCACATAAAACAGGATTAAAACTGCTTTAATTGAATTAACTTGGCTTTATGTTTCCCTTCCTTTCTGCAGACGTTACCATCCCAGATTCTCTCAGAGATATTGTTGCCATTTTTGTTGATGTATTGCTCCACTTGGCTTTTCTCAACAACCATCAAAAAGCAGCACATCTACTGAAAATGCCAGGCTAACCTTAGTGGTGTCGGCTTGCAGTGAGAAACTGCTCCTCTGAGGCTAATAATGCCCATTAAAAAGACCAAAACAACCCCTCTGTTTCCACTCAATTAGGGTTTTAAAGAAAAAGTGACACTGCTGAAAGTAGCATGGCATTTTTATCCTATTTGATTATTATTGTGAATTTTTTTAATGTACTTATGGAATCAATAAATTAGCCAAAAAATAGTCTGTTAAGTATTTTTATGACTATTAAAGTCCTAGCAATGGGACAGTACTTTCTACAGAAGACAAAATAAGATTTGGTTGAACAAAACTCTCATTGTTAGTGCAGAAAATCCAGCTGCAATCAATGCTATGCGAACATTTTTTAAATAAAAAATGTTCAGAAATCCAGAAAGTAAAGAACAAATACCATGATAAAGCAGCGAGATACCAACAATAATGATTTAAAATAATAAGGATTGTCTTCAGAGAGCTAAATTGTACAGTGCCTGCTGCTTTAAGCCTTTTGGATCATGTTGTCATGCTGTCACATGTGCAGGGTTCCCACTATTTTCAAAAAACTATTTTCCAGAATATTTTCTGAGTCATAAGACTGGTACGATCAGAGGCCTGCACCACAAAGCAGGATTTGAAGTGAGTGAGGTAACTTCAGGTTAAGTTCTGGGTTTTTGGTACAATGATATTGATTTACTTTTTAGTAGGAAACATCACCATGGTAACATAGGCTGCCGACCTAACCTGCAAGTTATGTTGTAGATAAGAGACCAAAACATACTAAATTACATCACAATCCCAACATGATGAATGTAACATTACAAACTCTGAAGTTTTATTGTATCAACACTTTATTTTGTATTGAATATGAAATTGAAGAGTAAAAAAAGTAATTGAGCCAAACTCAGAGTGAGTGTTGACTGACCGAATTGTTAACCAGCACCTATTAGGTGTTGTTACGCCAGTTCAACCGAAGATACCTTTTATTATGTTGAACTCACTTCATAGTCCAAGCCCCAGAACTGCAACCTGGACACCAAAATATGGCATTAAAATCAGACATAACTCACACTTCACAAATCCTGGTTTTCCAGGACGACTGGGAATCCTACATCCCCTGACCTCGGCAACAGTAATAATAATAATATTAAGCTTTATTTGTATAGCACCTTTTATCCATGAAATGCAGCACATAGTGCATTACAAAGATGATTAAGTCAAGGAAATAAAAATCACAACTCAAAACTCTTTTCTGCTGTTCTTCTACTCCCTCTGAGTTTGTTTGTTTCTGCTCATTGTTGTGTAGTTATTTTATATATTTGATTGTATTCATTGGTTTTTATTGTACTGTTTGTATTCTGCTCATTGTAAGGTGTCCTTGAGTGCCATGAAAGGCGCCAACAAATAAAATGTATTATTATTATTTATTATCAACCAGACCATCTTCTGTCTTTCTGGAAAAATGTAGGGCTGGAATCCACAATAGTACTTACTATTAAAAGTCAAACAACAATTATGTTTTGAACTGCACACCTGCAACGGTTAAAACCTTATGGGAAATGTGGTTTGTTCAATTTTAGAAGAAATATTAAATAAGCAGCACAACACAGTGTAAAATAAGGCAGTATTTTTAGATATCTGAATTATTACACACTGTAAACAAGGTTTTCCCACAAGAAAAAAACAGGAAGTTCAGATTTAACTTCAGGACTCGATGAACAGGCACCGTTGTCCAATGCTCTACATAAAGACAAACAATAGGTGCATTTAAATTAAACAGAAAGTCCTGCATAGACGATCACATGTGTGCAGTGTGTGCTGTTAGGTTTGGGAGGGGTCAGGTGTATTCTCAGTGGGATACACAGCAGTCAGGTGACAGCTGAGGGATCTCATACAACATGTGTTCTCTTGTAAAGAAACACGTTTGTATGTCGCAGCACATGTTAGAAACTCCAACTGTCACAGCACACATGACTAAAGACGGATGTGTGAAGCAGCAGCTGGAAAATTAACAGATAAAAGGTCCAATTCCAGTCAATTCAAAACTGTGCAATATTAAGACATTAGACTAGATTAGTTTTCTGTGGATCACATAGAGGACTTCAGCCATGGCGGTCAGCCGATTGAGCACCAGTGTAGGAGCAGACAAAAGAACACACACACACACACACACACACCTCCTTTTCATTAAGACCAAGGAGTGTGAGCAAAGTTTGCTTTTGTAATTGCCCTGCTCTTGCAGACTGTTTGACAGGCAAACAGCGGTGCGGTGTGGCTCTTCAATGTGCCAGAAACTCCTTAACAAGCTGTGATTAACCAGAGGCCAGGCGGCGTCAAACCACAAATTCACTGTTAGGAGCAAGTAAAACATTTCTCTTTGTTCTGTGGGAGACTGACTGAGCAGCAGAGAGGAGGCACAGCCACGATCAGAGCTCTGGATGGAGCAGCTGAATACAGAGCAGCTAACACCTGGAGCAAACAGCTGGAGAAGAAACTGCTCACAGTGTTTTGTGAAGTTTGTGGTCATGGATAAGACCAGACTACACCCAAGACTAGTCCAAACCTAAGACCAGATCAGACCCAAAAAAAGACCAAAGAAAAGACTCAAGACCAGACCAAAGACCAGACCCAAAACTAGTCCAGACCTAAGACCAGACCAGACCAGACCAGACCAAAGACCAGACATAAGAAAAGACCCACAACCAGACCAAAGACCAGACCCAAAACTAGTCCAGACCAAAGATCAGACCCAAGACCAGACCACACTAAAGATTAGATCCAATAAAAGACCAAAGAAAAGACCCAAGGCCAGACCCAAGAAAAGACTAAAGAAAAGACTCAAGACCAGACCCAAGACCAGACCCAAAACTAGTCCAGACCACAGACCAGACCCAAGGCCAGACCATACTAAAGCTCAGATCAAAAAAAGACCAACAAAAAGACCCAAGACCAGACACAAGATCAGACCCAAGAAAAGACCCAAGGCCAGAC
>OOFC01018255.1:0-18606 GCA_900323345.1 Pseudochromis fuscus
GGGCAACGGGTTAGCTTAACTGCTAGCAGAATCCCCGACTATCGTATGCTTCCCGTTAATGTGGTATTTTAAACTGGAAGTGCTTCAGTGAAACCTCCTTCCTGCAGAGTGTGTGTAATACTTTGTGTCGGTCGACTGTCCGTCTTGGTTTTTTGTACTCAAAGGTTCCTGTTGTATGGGGAAAGTTTTTTTGGCTCAGGTCAGAGTTTATCAGCAATGAACCAAGAAACTTTATCTGTTGTTCCATGGGAGTCATGTCACAGTAAATATCCCTGTAACCACACTGTAGAAGGTCTTAGCATCCATACAGACCAATCAGCAACATTCAGGTCTGCAAGGCCCCACATGTTTGAACAGTTAGAAAGTCCTACAACCCGAGCAGAGGCTTACTTTGATTACCATCTTCCTCTTACCTTGGTTCGCTGATTTATTGGCATAGAAATATGATTTAAACTCACGTACAGTTTAATCATTGAAAGCTGCTTCGTGGTCTTCAGAACCAGATTGCTTGAATCTGTGATTTCGTTATTTCATCCATCTGTCCCGACAGCTGGACTTTCAGAAACTTGCTTTCAGGTGGATTAAAAAGTTCATCCATCACAAGAGCACCAGTCCTCTTCTTTTTATCTGAAACTTTGTTAAGTCCTTTAAATCTTCCCATGACCTTTGTCTTTTACAGACCATATGCCAGGAGGTCGTCTTCCCTCTCATGTGCTACAAAGACGAGGATGAGAAGCTGTGGCAGGAAGATCCCTATGAGTACATTCGTATGAAGTTCAGTGAGTGTATCTTTGTGGTCATATACCTTTTTAAATATCTGACCTGAATCAGCTGAGTCAGCGGACTGACAGCCAGACCTCTCACTCTGCTGCAGATAAAAGAAGGAAACATTTTGTACCTGCTGTTGTTTTAGCTTTTATTGATGATCAGTTGTAATTCAGTCACAGTATCAGACTGCAGGGAAACCACACAGAAAGCTTCAGGCTTTGTACTTTCACTTTGTAGTTGACCTTTCAGATCCATTGTGTTCAGTAGGGGAGGGCGGATGTCTGCCAAGTTGTTTGATCCCATTCTTTTTTTGAATGTGTGCGTCCCTGCTGCAGACCTCTATGATGACCACGCCCTCCCAGCCACCGCAGCCCAGAGCCTCCTGTGTAAAGCTGCTCGCAAGAGGAAGGAGGTGAGGGCAGCATGTTAGCACAGGTCGAAATGATAATCCATTTAATAACATTTTATACGTTTTACCATCTCATAGAAGAAAGATTTTTCCCTTTATGTTTTTACATCTCGGCCCTTTTCACTTTCAGTCTCCTGTATTTTTAATGCATATTTCTTTTAGATTTTATTTAAAGCTGCACGTATATGGTTTGTTTTTACTACCAATGTCTCAAATGACTGTGTAACATGAAAGGTGTTGCTTGTCATGAAGAACCCACAGAGTTATCACCAGCTCAGCGAAGCATTTTGAACTCTTTTAGCTCGTTGTATCAATTTTTCTAAGCTGTAAAACAACGTCATGGAAAGCTCAGATGGATCCATTATACTGGGAGATGAGACCAAAACAGAGCTTAAAGCTAAGTGTGATTTAATATCCTCCACAAAGATTAAAAAAAATTTTTTTTGTTGGGACGAAAATGACTGCAGCCAATCATATTGCACAAATAGGAAGAAAAAGTGATGTAGATGAACAGAGGAACAACGTCTCATACCTGAGAGTATTACATTTAGACGTCATGAAATAAATCAGACAGAAACATCAAACATCACACATTGATATGCATTAGCCTCCAACTCAAAAACTGCAGTGATCATTACACACTAATGCAAACATAAATATTAATAATATATTTAATTTCTGCTTGGATCCTTCTATATATTGCACACTGCTCCTTTTAGAGAACTTTTGAATGTAGTTCATAGACTGCTTATGGAATGGATGAAGCTAATGTGACATCACTCGTTCGTTTGTGGACTGGTATTTTGAAGCCAGGAGTTTGGTATTTCAACATGGCCAATGTGGGTGTTTGGAGTCAACATGACCATATTTGGATATGAAGAGAGGAGGGAGGAGGCAGGTCTGACCTTTGAACCACATTAGGACACTGCCTAATGTGCATGAGACATTGGCCGTTTCTCAATTTGCGTACTCGTCATCAGTCGCAGACCTAGTGCTGTTCCAATTCAAAGTACGCATGTGCCCGAGAACACTTGCAAACACAGCCAAATAACCCATAATGCATTTTGCAACAGCGAGTGGAGATGTGACATCATCAAGTACGCTGGTGTTCCAATTGCACTTTAGCCTCGGTGAGTTCTCGCCTTCCCGCAAGTCCGAACTTCGGAGTCCGACTTGCAGGTACATTCTCGCCAAGTACACAAGTACGGACTTGCGTACTTTGTATTGAGAAATGGCTATTGTCTCACTGGAGACCAGACCTGTCAATCAAACTAATCCGGCCCCTAACTCCTCCCCTTCTCCCAGCCTAATATCTCTTTAATGATAAATGATTTTCAGATGGACCAGATCAATGAGAAGAAGATTTGACTTTATCTAATGACATCAGAATGACTTGTGGAAACAATGTATTGTCTGAATATTTCAGGATTGAACATTTTTGAGTTGAAGTCAAATGGAGCCACATTTTTTTTTTGAACCAGCATCTAGTGGCCGTTGGTTGTATTGCTCTTTTTTGCACTTCCATATTCGTATAATTTTTTAGACCTGGTTGCTTTGTCCATTCTATATACAGTCTCTGTGTATTAGGTGGCGTCTGTCATCCCAGGACACTTGAGTAGGGCAGTAAGGCAGCTTTGATTAATTCTTCAACCTTGTCTACATACATTCCTTGTGTCAGGTTCTTCCTCAGATGATGGAGTTCTGCCACCAGATCCTCATGGACCCTTCTGCTGACCCCCGCAGGAAGGATGGGGCGCTGCACTGCATCGGAGCCTTAGCTGAGCTCTTACTGAAGGTACACACACACTTATTATTGTAGAAGAGCATGTCTGGAACTACTGTTGATGTGTTTTAATCACCTTTGGGATTTGCTGTGTTTTGTTGAAATTTGGTCCCACAGAAGCGGGTGTACAGGGAGCAGATGGAGCTGATGCTGCAAAACTACGTCTTCCCTCTGCTGAACTCTCCCATGGGTTACCTGCGAGCCAGGGTGAGTGAGCCTGCTATCCTCACTTCAAAGGGCTAATCTCTTTATATCTCTATTAGAGTAGTGGCTGTTGTGGCACCTTTGGGAATGTTTAGTTGGGTTTTGGAAGTTGATATATATATATATTTTTAAAATAAATCGAATACCTGCAGCAAGAAAACATCAAGAATGAGCCTTTGTACAAACACACGGTTGCTGTTTATTCCCTAGAAGTTAGAATGCATTTATTCATTCAATAGCTCTATAGGACTGAAAGGCAGGTCAGTAATTGTAGATGATTCTGCGGTTTTTCCTTTTGCAATTTATGGTAACACTCAATGGTGACACAGTGAAAACAGACTCTGGAAGACCTGGAAATTCAGTCCTGGAAAATAATTTTGACATTGCCATATTGAACAACTTTTAAACATGTTAATAACACTTGCAGAGTTTTGTTTTCACAACCAGTGCTGGTAATACTTAACGTTCAGGGTCCAGATGAGGTAAGAAAAAAAAGGCAACGCTTTATAAACTAAGTGTCAGTAGTTTAAACAAAACCATATTAAGAAGTCAGCTAACTAGCGAGAGTAAGGATTAGTCGTCATTGCCAACACAAAACAATAATAAAAAAAACAGACAATAATTTTAATTGTTGCCAGATGTGTTTTTTAATGGAGTGAGGCATCTCAGTTTCTTCCTATCCCTGCTAAGAGTTGCCCATGTGCAATAGTGTACAGCAGCAAGTTAAAAAAATATTGTGGTGGCCGATGCCAATTTGCTATTTGAATCAGTAGTAAAGTTTTTTTTTAAGTGGTATTTTTAAAGCCATACCATACCTTACACCGAAGAATTAGCATTTCAAGTGGGAAACTTACTTACCGTTACCTCTGCTCCAGATATCATTAAAAATGGCTGTTAACAATAACTGGATGACAACATGTAGAAAATAACTAGGGCTGCAGCTAACGAATATTTTAGTAATCGAATAGTCTATTGATTACTCCATCGATTAAGTGACTAATTGCATAAGAAATGCATGTTAAGGTGCGATATTAAATAGCGCTGCCAAACGATAAAAATTTGCATGACGGTGGTTTGTCACAAGCTGGGCGATGGGTTAGCTTAAGTGCAAGCAGAGTTATTAGGGAGGTCCAGACCTTTGCTCGTGGAGTTACAGCAGCTTTATTCTTTTCTTCCTTTATTTTGTACATGCATGCAGTTAGCAGAAGAGTTAGCATTAGTGCATTACCCCCAATGTTTCCCCAGAGGGTCCAAAACACACACTCCTGTAACCTGCTTTAAAACTGAGGAGCATGTGTAGGTACATCCCTGGAAGTGACTAATTCTGTTTTCAGTGTGTTTTGTCGGTGTAACCATGTGTAGTGCTGCACTTATTTCCTCATCTTAGAATCCTTTTGATGTTGACAGCAGTTTCAGTGCTGGTAGACACACTGTGCACTGAATATAAATCTGTTATACACCTTCATTTCAAAGCAGAAAAGTCTGAACTGACCTCCAAATCATGACAGTGACCACATGAATGAGTCTGTGTTTTATGTTGTATTTCACAGCTGAGATATTTGACCTTTGCAGGAACTGTGATCCTAACTAATGATCCATATTTGTTTGATCAAATCTTGTTTAATTAAATTTTAATTGCTGGAAACTAATGCATGTGTCCTTTTCCAATAAAACACGATTAGATTATTAATGTATTGCATTCATATAAAAGCAGAGGGCGAGGAAACAGTGGGAGAAAAGGGGGGGGGGGGCAATCTCCAGAACTAAGCTCCTAGGGAGAGCACAGTTATGGATACCCAAAAAAACCGAGGCAAATATAAGCATACAGTTGCATGACCAACATTGATCGCAAAGCATCAGAGGGCATTTGGTAAGTGTGTGTGTTAATCAACATGTATGTCCTTGGGTGTGTCTATGTGTTATAAGCCCAATAGGTCCCCGTGACCTGCCACAGTTTCAGCATCTCAGTTTGCAGGTGGAAGGGCGATAAACACAGCAGGTTGCTCTGGAGTCCAGCTTGTTGATAGTGGCTTGGGGGGAGGGGTGGTATAAGTATGAGCATCAATCCACAACTGTTCTCAGGGGGTTTGCAGCTGTAGGTATTGGCCAAGGCCAGCAGCGAAAGGGAGCCAAGACAAGACATTAGCATTGTTTAGTTGAGGGAAGAAGCATTTGTTTTCCTCCCTCTGTAGTCCATTCATCCAATTATCCAATTTTGCTGACCGTCGCAGGATGTCCAGCGCCTTGTAGAGCCATCAGCAACTCCGTGATGGTAACCAGCCTTCAACTCAAGTCAGAAATCATCCCTTGTTGAGTGCCAGCTGCTCTACCCAAAATATCAGTCATGACGGGCAGCTTTTCGGGGCTGTGAACGTCTGCCTCCCTCTTCTTAGACTAACAATACACCCAGGCAGTGCCCACTCCAATCAGCAGTAGCCTTGTTGTCATGGTTCCGAATAGATACATATCTTCAGTGTCCTCGATGGACATCGGTGCGAGGCAGATGACTCTCTGGCTCTTCCAGGAGTCTCTCGTGTACCCGGCAGCAAATGTCCAGTCAGGGCAGGTGGACTTCCCCTAGCCCATTTTTGTGAGGGTGAGAATTGAGTTGAGGGCCCAGCTTATCAATTCAAATGGCGGTTAGGTTTCGAGAGCTTTGCAGAGACAAGCTTTGCAGAGACAAAAGCAAGCAGGGAGAGCCGAGGAGGAGAATGTGTCCACCCTCTTCGAGAGCCAGAAGACAGAATTGGTAGGTAGTTTTAGCTAATTAGCTAAATGTAAAGAAATAAATAGTACAGTATTTCACTCTGAGATGTAGTGGAGTAAAAAGTAAAAAGATTAAATGTGCAAGTACCTGAAAGTACAGTACTTGAGGTAAGACACTTAGTTACAATCAACTGTATATGTTTTGAACCTTACCCTTTTGGCTACCAGTCCAGTTATCTTCAGTGATATAACTTTGTCATGTTACTTTGTATTTTGCTGTGTTGAAGGAGCTGATTTCACTTTTTGAAAGACTTGTAAAATAAAGAAATTCTGTTGAATCAGGTGTTAAACATACTGAGGTATGACATAAAAATTTGATTACTACACAAAAAGAGATACATGTGCGCTCAGGAAAGCTGTGGTCCTAAGACAAAACTGTACGTGCCATGAACCAGCAGCAGATGGTGCCACACTACTGCTGGATTATTTCAGTTGTCAGAAAGCTGCAGACACACAGTCCTGATGGCCACTCAGTGTGGCTCATTAGTGCACTGTGGGTGAAGTCTGGACCTACTGTGCATAAAAGATTTAGGGCATCACTGGCAGAGGCAGTTGTGTTGGTGGTTTCAGAGATCTGAAAACTCTGTCGGGTGGACTGAGCAGTTCAAACCTGAACCTGTGCCTCTCTGCTGTGTCTCTCCAGTCATGCTGGGTGCTGCACTGCTTCAGCCCGCTGCGTTTTCATGATGAGCTGGTGCTGAGAAACGCCGTGGAGTTGGTCAAACAGGATCTGATAGAAGATAAGGAGATGCCCGTCAAGGTGGAGGCCGCCATCGCTCTGCAGACGCTGGTCAGCAACCAGGAACAAGGTCTGTGGAGAAACACTGATGTTATCTAACCTTGCTTTGAGGCGAAAGCCAGGACCAAACATTTCACCACTTCAAGCCGGTGATAGGGCTCCAGGAGTCCAAAGGCTTAATACATCAGAGCGTTGAAGAACCAAACATGACATTTTCAGAGGTCCAAATACCACAAAATATTTTAGCTGACAGTTACATATGACCTGAAAAATAAACTAAAAATGTTTCAGTATTGTGGGGACACTTGTTTGGTTTCCAAAAGTAAAATTGAAAGACTGATATCAACCTCTCAGGCTCTGATTAGCCCAGCTTAGCATTAGCTGGTTGTTACTGAGGACGTCACACTTCTTTTTTGGGTAACCCAGTCTTTATGCCACATGTTCTGTCCTATCTGTGTGTGTGTGTGTGTCCGTGCGCGTTTGTGTGTGTAGCCAAGCTGTACATCAGGCCATACATCCGGCCGGTCATGCAGGAGCTGCTGCACGTGGTCAAAGAGACAGAGAACGACGACTTGACCAACGTCATTCAGAAGATGATCTGTGAATACAACCAGGAGGTGGCCGCCATTGCTGTGGACATGACCCAGAACCTGGTAGGAGGACAGCACATGCTTTCCTTACAGTTTCATGTTTTGGCAAGGCCTTCAGAAGTCATCATGTAGATCAATGGAGCTACTGTTTGTATGACTGAGTGTTGATTCCTTCACCTGCTAAATCAAGGTGTTCTAATGTGTAACATCTGAATGTAGCTGTACTACTCATTTTACTACAGTCAGTTCTGTTTAGGTTTGGTTACCTTTGGAGTAAGGTAAAGGTTGTGGTAAGGCTAGAATAAGGTTAGTGTAATATTAGATTAGGAAAGATAGCCAAGATTAGGTCAATTGAAAGGGGTAAGTTTGACTCAGATTTGGTTAAAGTTTAGGTTTGGGCCAGGATAGGTTTAAGTTAATGCTGGAATAAGGTTAGTTGAAGGTAAGGTTAGGTTTGACTTATGGTAAGTTTTTGGTAGGGCTAGGTCAGGGGTCTGCAACCCTGGTCTTAGACAGCCGCAATCCTGCATGTTTTAGATGTTTCCCTCTTCCAACACACCTGATTGAAATGACCAGGACTGTTAGCAGGCTTCTGCAGAGCTGGATGATGAGCTGGTCATTTCAGTCAGATGTGTTGGAAGAGGGAAACATCTAAAACATGCAGGATTGCAGCTTTCTAGGACCAAGGTTGCAGACCCCTGGGCTAGGTTAAAATTAAGGGTGATGTAAGATTTTTTTAAGGTTGTCCTTTGGTTAAGTTTGGGTATGATTAGGTTTAAGTTATGGTTGGGGTAAGTTTATGTTAAGATTGAAGTAACATTATTTGATGGTTAGGATAAGGTTTGGTAGGGTTATATAGGGTTAAGCTATGTACTAAGTTTTTAAGGTTCGGTATAGGTCATGGTTAGGGTAAGGCTCTAGTAAGGGTTAATGTTTCCCGGAAGGTTAGGCTAAGTTAAAATAAATTAGGTTAAAGTTTGACTTGTGCTAGGTTTAGGTTAGGGTTAGGTCAACTTTAGGACAAGATTAGTACGCTAATGTACTTGATGTGTGGCAGGCGGAGATCTTCACCCGAGTCCTTCAGAGTGAAGAGTACGAGGAGAACGAGGACAAGACTGTCATGGCTCTGGGCATCCTCAGCACCATCGACACCATCCTCACTGTCATGGAGGACCACAAGGAGGTCTCACACACATCCTATTCACAGCCTTCACTCTTAATATTTGAGTTGGGCGTCATAGCACTGGAATGTGTTCATTAATTCTTTGTTTCTTCTTGTCCTTAAGATCACCCAGCAACTGGAGGGGATCTGTTTGCAGGTGATCGGCCTGGTCTTACAGAAGCCCATCATAGGTATGGCAGGTGTGTGTGCGCGGGCGTTCCTGTAGTCTTTCAAAACTCTCATTCACGTTCTTGCTGCTTGGACATCTGTCGGTTTCACTTTGTCCTAAAACATGCGACTGTGGTTGATGACCTTAGTTTCAGCTTCCTGTTTAGTTTAGTCCTTTCCTTTTTCCTCTAAGGAGCCTCTTGGCGCATTTACACTGGTACCTACTCGCTTCACTTCGCCTCGGATCGCTCAGGATCAGCCCCCCTCGGTTGCATTTACATTGCTGAGGATAGTCCTTCCTCCGTGTAGCTGGCCGTCATTCGTGATGTAATCTTTTATGGGATTCTTTCGTTTCTGACCGCACCGTCCAGCTCAAGTTTCAGGTACTTTTTCGCCAGTGAATATGCGCCAAAACTGAAGCAAAGCGAAGCGAGTAGGTACCAATGTAAATGTGCCATCTGTGGACTTCAAAGTCATTTTCCCCAGCTGGGATGATCTATAAAGCTGTGTTCCCACCAAACGTAAATCAGTTTTTAGCGTTGCAACTACTTGCGTGAATATGACGCCATCTTGGAACTGCAACGACTTCTCTCCAATCCCTTCTTGGATTTATACAGAATCAAAGTCGTGTCATAAAGCTCAGGACGGCCACAGACGGCAATGATAAGTTTGTCCCCCATTTCTACTTCTCTGCAATATCGGGGAATCTCTGCACTGATTGTTTTTTGCGATACATGATGGATTTCACGATCAATTTGTTGCTGAAGCTAAGTTTAAAAAAAGCATTTTCGTCTGGCATGGATGCAAAATTGCGTGTAATCGCGTCTTTGCTTTCACATATTATGTAAGTGCCGGGAGATATTCACTTTATGTTTGGTGTGAACCCAGTTTAATACAAACTGCAGGAAAACACAGGTGATACAGCTTTAGGTACTGAGTGGATCTTTGAAACTGATCTTAATCAAATTACAAATCAGAAAAACAAAAAAAAACAAAATAATGTAGTACGGTTTGTCAGTCAACCTGCTGCATTTGTAAATCTATATTAAGATTCCTTGTAATGGCCTTGTGTACATTTGGTACTGCTATGTTGCTGTGTTTTTATTTGATCAATACTTAGTCTAATGGATTCTGAATTGTTGTGCATAATTTCTTTTGTATGAAACGTGGTAGTTATTTGCTTTCTAATTTAAAATTTAAAAACCCCACTCTGCTCTCCTACTGGTGACAGAGAGACTTCTTGTATTTCAGATGTCTCCCATGTGTCTCTGATCTACACACAGTTGTGGAGCTGCCTGAATTTGGCCATGTTTTTTCAGCCGGAAATCCCCCACCCCAAAAAATAGCCAAGGGCTTAAGGAGATTTAACTACTTCAAACATCAGCTTTGCAAATGTTTCTCGAGGATGGAAATGAATTCACAATGTTTGTTCAAGCTCAGTGTGTTTTGTGTGAAACACTGAATTTAAACAAAACTGAGGATGATCGGTGTAAACTTTCCTAATGTGAAAACAGTCATTATGAGAGAAGCTAAATAAAGAGTGGGTGGAATCAGGGATTTAGGATTGGAGCACACCTTTTGATCTAAAGCTTTAAATAGTGTGAACAATCATCAACACTAATGTATTTTTCTCAGTACCCCCCACAAAATCATTTCCTTAGATTATTCAAGCAGTACTTTGTGTCTGTGAACTAAATACAACCGGTCAAGCTCTCAAATGTAAAATTACTATTTAACTATCAAATGTTTGCCTTTTGTAAGTGTCCAGAAAAAAATGGTATTAGAAATAATTTTCAGGGCATATTTCAACATTTAAAAGCAATATTTAAACATGATTTAAAGACAGTAAAATCTGTAAAATAAAGTAAAATCACAAGAAGCACTAAAGTTAGAAGCTGCAGTTAGGGTTAGTCTGCTAAAGTAGGCTAGTTAGCATTTAGCAAGTTAATTTATCTTGTGTTTCATCTTTATCCTGAATTATTTGTTTCAGCTTCTACATTATATGTGTTTTATAAAACTCAATTACACAGATGTTTAAGCATCAAAAATAATTGTACATGCAGTTTAACTGGATAGTGTAGTCCATAGATATTTAGGTTTAAACATGTATTATTATTGTTTTCCACAGAAATGCTGTATTTCTATAGCACAGTATTGTTTATAAGGCAGGTCAGTAAGTCAGACTCTGGTCTTTACTCAGTTTTAGGTAAATAGTAGCACAGGATATCTGTTAGCTGGCTAGCTTACTGATGGTAGTGCTCACTGAGCTACCCCTGCTGTCCACAGGGAGACCAAGCTGTCATAAGCTAAACTCACAGGTTTCACATGTAGGTAGCGTCTGCTTTTTTGGGGTGGGATTTAATCTATGGCTTTCAGCATAGACTGTTAATAGAAATGCACAAAGCAACTGGCGCCAAAACTGAGGCCAATGCAGAAGTGCAAAAAAGTGCAGTACCACTGATAGCCACTAGACGCTGGTTCCAAAAAAATCTGGTTCCAACTAACTTCAAAAATGCTCATTTTCAATCCTGGATCTAGTCATCCATCTGAAAATCATTTCATCATTAAGGAGATATTAGGCTGAGAGAAGAGGAAGATTTAGGGGCATGGTTAGTTTGATTGACAGGTCTGGTCTCCAATGAGACCGGTGCAGAAATCCAGTCTCATACACATTAGGCAGTGACCTCTGGTTCAAAGGTCAGACCCACCTCCTCACTCCTCTCTTCATATCCAAATTTGGTCACTTCTGCCTCCAAACAACCAACATAGTGACATTCAGATATCAAACTCCTGGCTTTAAAGTCCACAAACCAACAGGTGATGTCATGTTAGCTTCTTTTTGGTAAAGCCAGTCGGGAAGAGATGATGTCATGAAGCACAGCACCAATTAGAATTAGATTTTTACTGAGATTGCTCAATTTTGGGGATAAGTGGATTTACTGTCTGTCTAATTGATTTTTTTTAGCACATAATGAGGTCAAATTGGTTCTAAATTACAATTTTTACTCCTGTGCTGCTCTTCAGTGCAGCTGCTGTCTTTGCTGCTCACGCTCAGTGTTGCCTTACTAGTGCCAACTCACAACAACACGGCAGTGAAGATACAAACCAGTGTTTGAGTGTCAGTGTACATGTGTGTTCATACATGTATGTACTCATCTGTGTAAGTGTGTGTGCTACTGTGTGCGTGTATGATAAAGTGAGACATAATGAGGCAGAGAAAGTATGTGTGTGTGTGTAACAGAGTGTAATCCTGGTAATTGGAGCAGTGTGCCTTGCAGAGCACTGAGTCTGCTCATGAATGGATTAGCTGATAACCTGCTGCTGCCAGAATGGAAAGCTGTGCTCAGGCAGCGGCAGATAAAGCAGCAGGAGGGGTCATAATTAACAGAAATGAAAGACAGAGAGGTCAAGCTAATTTTTCTTCAAGAAATCTATACCACGCACACACATACACACACATACACTCACAATCAGGCACAGCTGTGCTCTTTACCCCTCACGTTATTGCACAAATCCCCCAGGGAGGAGGTGAAGGAGGAGGAGCTGAAATTCCCATAATCACACTGAGGACCTTCCTCGGGGTATTACAGCTTCTCCGCAATTGTTGCCAGCTCGGATTCAAAGTGCAGTGTTGGAGACACATCTGGTAATGAGGGGCACAACACCAACATGTGGATGGCAGCGAGTACACAGAAACAATGGTGGAGTGTAACTGAGTGCATGTGCTCCTGTTTTGGGGTACTCTCATTGTCCTCTAATATGTTACAGTGGTCATATAAAATTTAAAACAAAGGGCTTCCACCTAGTTTCACCTTGACAACAACAGCAGTGAAGTGTTGTTTTCATTGATGTGGCAGAAAAATGAAATCTAATCATGAATATGCAAAACCAATATATGCAATACCTCTGCAAGACTTATTATGACGATATTTTACTCGTAATGCAATAACTTCAAATTGTTGCATTGTTAAATATCTAACATGCCGATCTTAATATACTTAGAGTTGCATTCATGCCATTTACCCAAGAGCAGAACAAGCTGTTAATGCTGTCTTTAAATATTTTGATGCATCGGTTGCTATTATGTTACACATGCAAATACAATATTTGCATGTGTAAACATACAGCAGACCCTGAGTAAGATTCACTTTAGTTTGGAGTTGTGTTTGTGGCAACTTGAGAATTATAAGTTCATAGTCATTCACCTTTTGGCTCCTGGTTTGGTCTCCTAAAACCAATTTCTGAGAAAATGTGTCTTTTTTCATTTTTTATCTTACTACATCACTGCAAGTCTGCAACTATCAATTTATTGAATCATTAATCAACCTAACAGTTGTTTTATAAATAAATTATTAATGTTAATATTGTTTTATCCAGAATTAGTCAAGTAAATTGGAAAAAACAATATTAAGGCTACGGTTATCGTGCAATGAATTTTTCACATCTATTAACCTAAAACCAGCAAATACTGAACACTTTTGCTCAACAACATGACTGAAATGATTGTTATAAATTATTTTCTGTCAATCAGCAAATTCCCTGATTCACAACATCTACTGTGAAAGCACCAAATCTCACAAAAATTTGGCTCTGCAAGCTACTGGATGCTTATTAAACACAAAGGGTTAGATCTTGAAATGCATTGCTGGTTTTTACTGTGACCACATGCAACTCTCAAAATCTGCAGCTCGGATTTTTCTCATTTGCGTGTTTGTTTGCATTTGTTTGTGCACACTGTGTTAGCTAGTGTAAAAGCCTGTGGTAGCCAAGCTCAAAACGCTACTTCACATCTGAACAGTGCTTTGTAAATCCACCTGGCTTAAGACTGTACCTGCTTTACATGAGCAGGGCTGGTGGACGGTGTGTCCCGGGTACAAAGCAAAGCAGTGTCAGAGACTAGTGTCAATCCTTGGTCAATTTTTGGGAGGGCAGGCTGACTAGCTACTGCAGCTTTGTGGTCTTGTAGTTTGCTGGCTGTTATTATTTTCCTGTTGGTGTCACAGTGTATAAATAGTAAGTTCCACATATTGTCAAAAAGTTTATTTACACACAAAATCAACAACATCATAGATTTAAACTTGCGTTGATGTTGGATGTGCACTCATTCACTCAGTCCTTTCCTGTCCACCACAGAGTTCTACGAGGAGATCCTGTCGCTAGCGTTTGGCCTCACCTGTCAGACCATCTCCCCCCAGATGTGGCAGCTGCTGGGCGTCCTGTTTGAGGTCTTCCAGCACGACTGCTTCGACTACTTCACGGGTACTTCACACACTAATTTGCACACATTAGCTCTCGTTTGGTCGTCACCGTTTCTTGAAAGAATTCGACCCCATGGTTTATTAGATCACTGTAGGGCTCTGATAAGGATTATTTGATTACTGTTTAGTCAGTTTGTTTCTCAGTTAATTGAGTTATTGTTGTAGCTGTATTTTTAAAAATAGTCCAGAAAGCCTGTTATAATTTCAAACACCCCTGATTCAACATGTTGTAATTTATTATTTTATTAAACCAACTGTCAGAAATATCCAGTGTACTACTGTACATGTAACAAATATTTTCATTTTCCATAAAATGATTTAATACATAATTATTGTTGTTATACACAGTATTTTTTTTTTATTTTTGAAAATTCTACCTATTTATGAAAACTAATTGGCAAGATCTTGACCACGAAAACAACAAAACTCACAAAAGGTGCGTCATGCAATTTATAAAAAAATAAATAAAATAAAAAATAAAGGCTTTCCAGGATACTTACACATAGTGTGCACATCCAAAAAAACTGGGTCAACTGGACTGGGTCAATTTACAACAACTGTAAAAATCATGTGTCCATTAAATCTTGAAGTTCTGTGTAACTAATGGCGCATTTACACAGGTACCTACTCGCTTCACTTCGCCTCGGGGTCGGCCCCCTTGGTTGTATTTACATTGCCGAGGATAGTCCTTCCTCCGTGTAGCCGGCCGTCATTCGGGACGTCATCTTTTATGCGATTCTTTCATTTCTGACCGCGCCGTCCAGCTCCCGCTGATTTTTCTCATCGGCGACTAATGACAGAAAGGTTTGCACCTCGTCCTGAGTCCATGGGGCAGGATTTCTCACAGATGCCATTTCTCTTCTTGTGGTTATTTCAAACACGTCTGCACGGTTTGCCGAAGATTAAAACATGCCCACGTGTTTGCGGGGAAAGATTACGTGCCGCGCAGTGATGACGCAATGACGCAGTGATGATTCCGACCAATAAGATTTTAGTACCTGCTCCAACCTGACCGGGTCGGAGCAGGTACTACTGTTGGAACTGCCAGAGAGGAGGTTCGAAAAGTTGTACTAGGTACCAAGTTCTAGGTACTTTTTTGCCAGTGTAAATGCGCCAAAAGCGAAGCGAGTAGGTACCAGTGTAAAAGCGCAATAAGGCCGTTGCCTTTTTTCGAGTGCTGTTAGACGAGGCTGGTAATACACAGGGCCACCCCTCACTTCTCCCTTTCATCTAAATATGGTCACTTCCAAAAAAGCAAGATGGTAACGGCCATGTTGCCATATTATAGCTTTCAAAACACTAGTTGTAAACCACTGAGTGACATCACTGGTTACATCCTGTTGTGAACTCTGCTGGATCACATTTCTGGAAAAAAGTTATTAGTAGTTAGTTAGTGATTAAAAATAATGGTAGATAAGTGCTAGTGAGATACATATAAGTACCTTTTTTCACAGATTAGTTGTGCTCAGCTTCAGAATCACTACTACTGACTGTGGCATTATTTTGTCTTCACATCTGTACAGCTGTCATGTCACTAACCACAAAACTGAATCATAACACTGTGATTAGATGTAAATGTTGTTGATGTCATTGATTGTGTTTGCTCCAGACATGATGCCTCTTCTGCACAACTACGTCACCGTGGATACGGACATGCTTCTGTCCAACCCGAAGCACTTGGAGGTCATCTACAGTATGTGCAAGAAGGTCAGGGTCATAGTGTGTTCACCTGCTGCACGCAGTCCATACACATCTGAATCCAGTTTTCCCTGCGTTGCTGCTGCATCATGACTTGTTTTTGTCCCGTTGAAGGTGCTGACCGTAGATGCAGGTGAGGACGCAGAGTGCCATGCTGCCAAACTGCTGGAGGTCATCATCTTGCAGTGCAGAGGCAGAGGCATCGACCAGGTCAGAACCCTGTTATCTACTCACCATACAATTAGCACAGTGGTTTCCAGCCTCCCGCAGGAGGATAAACTCCAGCAGCTCCAAAGGTGTTCATCTGAGGTCATTGTAACAGAGGACATGCTACACTGCTTCGACAAGACGCCAAAGTCAGCATTATTTATGTTCACAGTTCCAAAACTTAAGTTGGTCACTTTTTGCAAATGTGCATGGAGGTCACTGGGGGCGCTCCCTTCCCGGCTGCAACATATTTACAAGCACACAGCGGAGAGTCGAACGAGCACATCAGAAATGTGCCCTCGCAGAGATGCTTTTCTGAACGCAGATACTGTTCTACCCTCGTGGATCATGCGTAGGCGCCATAAATAAACGCCACAGAAACTACTTCAAATGGTCGGATGCGCTTATGGAGACACTGCAGCCTACGTTTCGAGCAGGTCATTACAGCTCGAATATGAACTTTTCACCCTATGTACCAAGGAGTATTTACATTTCAAATAAAATGTGACAGCCCCAGGTCAGGGTAACATTTTCCTTAGCTGCTGTTGTGTATGTTGGAACAGATTCTGGTTCAAGCATCATGTTTAACGTATTTAAGACATTGACAGTTTGAGCAAATAACAAGAAAAAGAAGGGACATGGATCTGCTTTTCCATGTTTTCTGTTCTAAACACAGTTTTTACAATGTTGGGTGTTCATACTACACATGGCCAGCATTTCAGATCATGTGATGTTCCTGTAATCTCTGAGAGGAAAGCTCTCAGACTGCAGCCTGATGGAAACTCTGTTTTAGAAATCTGTCCTGAGGCTGAAAGTCTGACATACAAGTGTTTTGTCTTTTTCTGTAGCGGTTCAGAAATAACATAGTCAGATTATCATTGTCATAGTAACTGAATGCATTCTCCAGTTCTCCTCTACTGAATATTATTAGATTTATTGATTTCATGTCCTGCAGCTTGTGAATAACTGCCGGTGCACAGAGATACTGTACATCAGGAGTGCCAAATCCTGGTCCTCGAGAGCCCATATCAGCATGTTTTAGATGTGTCCCTCTTCCAACAAACCTGTTTCAGCTCATCATCAAGCTCTGCAGAAGCCTGTTAAGATCCTGGTCATTTGAATCAGGTGTGTTGGAAGAGGGAAACATCTAAAACATGCAGGACAGGGGCCCTCCAGGACCAGGATTGAGCAGCCCTGATGTACATCATTAACATTTTACCAGCTATTTTCCCACAGCAACATTTTCCATCATCCCTCACACGCCCACAGATAAATATAGACGTACATAGGAAACATGTTACATCCAGCTTGTGATTAAAGTCCTGAATCCTGCTCTGTTCCACAGTCAGCTGCTACTGGGTGTAATATTCACCAAACACAGATTCTGGATCAGATTCACACTCAAACATGTTCACACTGGTTGGAAAGGTTTCCAGTCAACAAAGTTACTTTGTATGTTTACAGTCACAGGCTCCGCCTCCTGTCACTCTCTCAGATGTTAGCCAATGAGAAAAAAGTGAGGTCTTGAGAAGGAAACAGCTCCTTTTAGACAGAATGAAATGAGGGACTGAATCACTGGACTTTATGAGATAAATATGAACTTTTTTGAACTGCAGTCTATGCAGAACTACTCTAGCAAAAATCAAGACTATCAATATAAAGCTGGAAATTAACCCAGTAGGTCCTCTTTAAGGAGAAGTCTTACTGGACTGAGCACCTGCTCACTTGAATGAAAATCCTTTGCATGAGCCAGAAGTGTTGGAGCCTCCACGTTGAGTAGCCCACTGCGCATGCTCTGCATAAAGGGCCAGCATAAGATTAATAACTCACACAAGGATATGTCCGCAGAGCCCCAGAATACAAATATAGTCCCGGTTAAATGCTGTTTAACACTGTTAAACACACAGTGTTGCTGTGCTGTCTTTAGCAGCAGCCTGATTTCTCCATGTTTCCTGGCTGCAGTGCATCCCTCTGTTTGTGGAGGCCGTGCTGGAGCGTTTGATGCGAGGGGTGAAGTCCAGCGAGCTGAGGACCATGTGCCTGCAGGTGGCCATCGCAGCACTGTACTACAACCCGGCCCTGCTCGTCCACACCATGGACAACATGCACTTCCCACACAACCCACAGCCCATCACAGCACACTTCATCAACCAGTGGATGAACGACACTGAATTCTTCCTGGGGTAAGTGGAGGGGAAGCTGGTTCGGGAATTTTTTATCAAAAGTTTTTTGTTACTGCTTCACCACAGGAGGGCAGCAGTGTTCGGTCTGTAGCATTGACACAGCTGGATTATGCCTTAGCTTTAGACTGTGTAAAAAAATATACTAAACTAATGTGACGTCACCTGTTGGTGTGTGGACTCATATTTTGAAGCCAGGAGTTTTGCATGTGATCGTGGCCATGTTGGTTTTATGGAGCCAGAATTGACCATATTTGGGAGGAGTGAAGAGGCGTGTCACTACAGCAATGTCAGGGCCTAAAAGTTTTTAGGTAACTTGCCAGAAAAGTGCCAGATTTAGTCTTCACACTACAAAAAATAAGCAGTCAAAGGTCCCAGGCCACCCCCACATGTGGTTTGAGTGATCGGATCTCAGTGTGTCTTGGTGGTCATTACTCTACTATCTAGTGCTGTCCATTTGTGATCCAATCACCTGACATGCATCTTAAAACCAAGTGTGAACAGGGTGTCTGTGTTCAGCTTCAGATTACCTCTAATTGTGTCTGAATAAACACCCACTTCGATGTTGTGTGGGCTCACATTGTCAGTCTCTGATCCTCTCCTCAGACTCCACGACCGTAAGATGTGCATCATCGGGCTGAGCGTCCTGATGGAGCTGCCCAGCCGGCCGGCGG
>OOFC01018257.1:3057-15619 GCA_900323345.1 Pseudochromis fuscus
TGAGCTTGCCTCTGTTGTTGCTTTCTTCTTGATTTAGGAGAACATACAACAGGTGGGTTCCTTATCTAAGCAGTGGGATTGTTGGTACTGGTGTTCTTACATTTTTGTGGCAACAGGTGGTTTCATCAAAACTTCAAAACTGCACTTCCTCAAATCACCACTTGAGGTTCCCTCCAAAAGTCAGTCCTACAGAAATAGACGAAGCAACCAGGTCTCAAAAGTGAGGCCAATACTAAAGAGCAAAAAAGTGCTGTACCATCGATGGCCACTAGATGGTGGCTTCAAAAAAGTCATATCAATTAATTTTTTTCAAAACATTTTCCACAAGTGCCAATGACCAAATGACAAGCTCTTAGTCCATGGGCGACGTCACTGTGACATCTTTTACCTCCAGGCTGTAATGTTGTCCAGCAGCGTTGCTAGGCAGCACTCACTAAATGTGTTTTCTGAGCTAAACGATTGCATCATCAGTATGTGCACTGCCTGTGACCTTTGGATGGTGTTTGTGACTTTTTTCAGTTGACTAATTACAGTGTGAAAAGGTTACTGTAAAAGTGTTTACACTGTTATCACTGTGCTTTTATTTAAAATGTTATTTTCATTACATTACGTTTCACTTACAGTATTTTTTGTAATTCACAAAATCATCACTGTTTTCATTTGCAGTATTAAAGTCGTGTTCTTGTTCACAGTAACAGTACATATGTTATTATTGGAAGTGATTTAGAAAAGTTTGGCTTGATTTTATTTAAACACTGTAAAAAAATAAATAAACTAATTGTACTACAAACCATAATCTCAAATTTACTCTTCAGTTTATATTTGTTAGGAACATTTCTGTCTAAAATATTCTCATTACTGATTTTTCTTATTAATATTTTTGTAATTGTTGAATTAACACTGTTACTACCGCCACCACCACAACTACTACTACTACTACCACAACTACCGCTACCACTACTACGAGTACTAATGATAACAATAATAATGATAATAAAATACATGTATCTTTTATTGGTCAGTTTTTCCTTCCTGTACTGTAAATGAAATTACAGTCCAGAAAACTAACAGCAGTGATTTTATATTTACCGTATTTTCCGAACTATAAGCCGCTACTTTCTACTGAATTTTTTATAGGTTACACTGACAAAGAAAAGTGTGTTAAATTTTCCAGATTATTATGAAATAAAACTGGTATCCTGGTTGCTAATTTTCATAGCTTATATTAAAGCAGAACTGGTATCAAACTAGTTAGCTAAGTGTGCTAAGTCTTAAAAATTATGTCAGAGCTGATCTGGTATGAAGCTAGTTAGCCAGGTGTGCTAGTATGTGCAGCTTATGGCTAAAACATAACTGGTTTCAAGCTAGTTGGCAAAAAATACATATTTTTACAGCTTATGTCAGAATAAAACTGGTACCACATTACTTACACACTACGTAAATTACCGTATTTTCTGGACTATAAGCCGCTACTTTTTTCCGATGCTTTGAACTTAAACACTGGTGTTTCTCATGTATCGGCGGCACGAAGCTCGTCTGCTTTTTACAAGCTAGCAAGCTCTGTGCCGCAGAGACATTTAGCTTCGTCACATCAGACCCGGTCAGAGTGGACCACATGAAACTGTTGGAATAAATTCAATAGCGGCTTATACACAGGTGCGCTCAATAGTCCAGAAAATACGGTACCCATAATACTTTGTAATTTACTGTAATAGACTAGTTGATACTAACATTTTACAGTATTTGACTGAACATATTACAGTAAAATTACAGTTACAGTGTCTGGTTACTTGTTCGTTCAAACTCTTGTCATTCACTTCAGTACCAAAGGGCAACATAAATTCATAAGGTTAAAAACCAGGAAGCTGATGCAGGATGAATCTTTCTGTGGCCTCTGTGGTTTATTCTGCTTCAGGCTTGGAAATAACTTCACTGTGGAAACTGGCGACTGAGTCAGTCTGTGAAAATAATGATTCACTGTAGTGAGTTCAGCTTGGATTTGGTGTTAATGATTCATTTGTGTGTCTACTGAACACAACTACAAGAACTATCAGCTTTGGGGGTATTGCATTTTTAGACATGGTGTGTTTTAAATAGTAAAAATAACATTATTATTATTCAGATAACGTAAAAAGTTACAGCAAATTGATATTGTTCCCAAACTGTTGGCCACACTTTTTGTACCGTCCTGTTGCCAAAACAGACTCTGTGTTCGGACAGGACTGTGACAGGGGGGTCCTGGTTCAAGTCCCCAGAACAGCTGGGAAAATCTGTGCAGGGAAAGTTAATATTTGTTTCCTCTCCCTGAAGGCCTGCTGAGGTGCCATGAAGCCAGCCTCCTAAACCCAAACGGCTCTCATGGAGCTCATAAAAACAGCCAGCAGCAGGATGGCGGTCGGACTCGGTCAGCTCCCTGGAGAGACCCGGAGGAACTTTATGTCTGAGATGCAGAGTTGGAGACAGCGACCACTGTCACATACAAATACATGTTTGGCTGTAAAATCGTAAAAAGGAAAATGGGTCATATTTTTATGAATATCTCTGAGTTGAGTTTGATACTCCCAGGGCGATGTTATTAACTTGGTGAGTCAGTTAAATCACATCAACACACCCTGGGTAAACTATGACTCTTTCATTTTTCATGGGTCAATATCAAGGTTTCATGCTCCTTGGTGCAGAGGACCTGTTGGACTCAGACAGATTTAAAGCAGCACAGGTGGTATTTACAAGCCTCCTGTGGATTATTTTCATTTGCAGTAATTTCTCAGTGTTTTTACGTGACTTACTTTAAAGCTGTGGTAATCAATATTTTTATATCATCAGGGATTCAAGGCTCAACAGTGAAGCTAATAGAGAAGAGCAAAAAGGTGCAATTCCACCAGTGGCCACTAGGTGTTGGCTCAAAAAATGATGTGATTAGTAAAAGTCAGCTCTTCTCCTCAGTGATGTGGTCTGTCTGAAAATCATTTCATCATTAAGGAGATATTAGGCTTTAGGGGCGGGGTTAGTTTGATTGACAGGTCTGATCTCCAGTGATATACAGGGGGTTTGGAGGCTTGTTTAGTGGTGAACTTGAGTCACATACACATTGGACAGTGTCCTCAGGTTCAAGGGTCAGACCTGCCTCCACACTCCTCCCTTCATATCCAAATATGGTCACTTCTGGCTCCCAAATAGTTTCAAAATGTGAGTCCACAAACCATTGTAACGCTGAGGTGACACTGGTCAAGCTTAGTTTGTCCTCACACCAATGCCAAGAAACATCAAGTGAAAATGAACATTGCTCCATTTCTGCTGATAAATCACAAATCAATAGTTTTTCAGTGTTGTTTTTTAATTTAATTTTATTTTTGTATGTTGATGGACAAAGTTGTAGAGCAGCTTTAAACCTTTGGACATCACAATGAATTTAACTCATTATGTTAAAGGGATTTTAGTTGTTTGACTTTAACCACACAGAGTCACCAGCTTACAGGCACCATAAAATCTAAATCTAATCTAAATGCATTTTGTGTGATGATTCAGTAATAAGTGTTTTCTCATCATTTCTGAGTTGATATTCAGAAGATCTGAAGTTTTTGAGATGACCCAAGGAGGTGATTTCTTCACTACAATGTAAAACTAAACAAAAAATAAATAAACTACAATTTTTGTGTATTTTTCCTGTATTTTGAAAATACAATAACAAAGTATTGTAATAAATAATAATAAAAATTACCACGTGTAATGTAAAGTAACCTAGAATATTTTTATTTAAAACAAATAAAACATTTAAAATGAAACAAAAACAAAAACACACATTTATTATAATTTCATATATTGAATTTTTATCTGACAGAATGAGCAGTTAAATTCAAGTTGAATACTGTTACTATAGTTGTAAGCAGACTGAATTTAATATTAATTAATATATTATTAACCATAACATGAAGTATTGTCTTTGTAATTTGCTAGTTTATTGACAGATATATACAAATTTATATTATAGCTACAAACTTGTAACACTACAGTTTAGTTACTTGTTACTTTTTGCATCGTTGCTGCTGAAACGTTCATTTTTAAGCAGTTTATTCTTTTAATTACAATGGATCTGAAATATAATCATTTGTTATGTATTAGTCACAGTAAATGCTTGTGACTGTGGTGTAGACACAGAGTACGATTAGCTGCAGTGAAGATGAATTCATTGTCTTGTTTTAAGATGATAACACCAACTTCTAAGGTTCCTGAAACAAAAGAAACCACAGAGGAGAGAGGAGCTGATTTATCTTAATCCACCGACACATTTGTTCTTGCTCTTAGAAAATAAAAAAACGAGCCTTGAAGGCAGAGAGAGAGTGACTCAGTTGGAACACATCGGTCCACATTGTTGGATCTCGGGGAGTGTGTGTTCAGAGTGTGTATGCTCGCTCGTACATTTGTTCACATGTGTGAGATGTCAGTGGACAAGAATGTGCCTGTGTCTGTGAGACTAATCAGGCAGGACTATTACTCACAGTGTTCAGGACCTTCTCTGTGGAAACGCTGGAGAATGAGAGAAAGTAAAAGTCACATGTCTGCAGAAAAGCTCTGATGGAATTTCCTGTGCGCTAATTTTCCCACGATATCGTGACCTCAATATTTCTGGTGTTGGAGGAGGAGACCTCAGACACTCGGTGATACTGTTTGAGCTGTAGACCATCATCCTGGGAAGTTCGGAGATGAGTGTTCGAGGTTTTATCTGTATCCAGGAGAAAACGTGTGAAAAGGCTAAAGAAAACACCCACCAGTACACTCTACATGTTTTATTCATAAAAAGATTTGTTAACATTGTATTTAGTGAAAGGATCCGACAGTTTCCCTAAAGTGAATATCTGAATTTTTACGGCTTGTTGTAGTTTATTATTAACATCATTATTACAACAGCAGATGGTTAAGGGTATAAAACATCAAACACATGCAGGGAAAAGCTGGAGAGAAAACACTGAAGCTGTAATATTCCTGCACATGTTGAAACTATTAACATCTCAACAGAGAATATTTGTCATGAGGTGATGAATTGGAGTCAAGTGAGTGTTAGAGTAAAGTTTTCATGCAGACGTCTCCTGTAAGGTTTGCTAGCAGAAAGACAGGTCATTTTACTTAAGAGAAAATCCTAAATAATGTCCTGGCCTGTCCTCACTGTCAAAATCATACACTGTGTATAAGAGATGGGTGCAGTCATCTGCTGGTGTGGAGCCAGAAGTGACCATATTTGGATATGAAGGGAGGAGTGAGGAGGCGGGTCTAACCGTTCAAGCTGAGGACACTGGGGTTCGCCAGTGAATGAGCCTCCAAACAAGCTGTAGATCATTGGAGACCAGACCTGTCAATCAAAGGCACCACACCCCAAGATGCTCCTCTTTTTGAAGCTTCATGTGAGGAAATGATTTTCAGATGGACCACAAGTCGACTGAGAAGGAGAGCCAACTTCATCTAATGACATCAGAACGACTTGTGGGAAAAAATATTGACTGATTGAATATTTCAGGATTGAATATGAGGATTTTTGAATTGAAGTCAATTGGAGTTTTTTGGAACCAACCTCTAGTGGCCGTCAGTGGTGCTTCATTTTTGAGAACTGGAGGTTACATGCATCTTTTTAAATTAAATCTTTGATCAAAATGCAACAAAATAACCAGAGTTATAGTGGCCAGACATCTTTGTACACCAACCCAGCGTCTCCTAAAAGGGATGATAAGACCAATAATGTAATAACAGTCGATAACATAATAAATTTGCCCTTTTTGAAATGTAATAGGCCAATAACGTAATAACTTTTGGCTAATAACGTAATAATATTTTGCGTTATTAACTCAGTTATTACATTTGCAAAGTTTTTTCTTTTACCAGTCCAATAACGTACTAAATTATTACGTTACTAGCCAAAAGTTATTACGCTATCAGTTCAGGACTTTTATTACGTTATTGGCCAGTTATTACGTTATCTGCTGTTATTACATTATTGGCTTCAACAAAGGAAAATATAAGATGTATGAATCTGTTTGCTCATATAACTTTGTCATTTCTGGTCATGTCCAAGACCTATAATACCAAGATACCTATAATACCAAGATTTGCCAAAAGGTTTTTGAAAAACTAACTACCGTATTTTCTGGACTATTGAGTGCACCTGTCTATAAGCCGCGATTGAATCTATTCAAACAGTTTCATGTGGTCCACTCTGACCGGGTCTGATGTGACAACGCTAAATGTATCGGCGGCACGGAGCTTGGTAGCTTGTAAAAAGCTAACGAGCTTCGTGCCGCTGATACATGAGAAACACCGGTGTTTAGGTTCAAAGCGTCGGAAAAAAGTAGCGGCTTATAGTCTGGAAAATACGGTAAGTAAAACCATGATGAACTTTCCTTCTGCTTCTTTCTGCTGTTTTCCTTCCACCACCATTAAACTGCACTGACATAACAGTGGTATTCACTCAATAACGGTCCATTGATGCAGCAACTTTTCCATTTTAGTCACATGTGTAACTTTATTCTTTTTCCCTTTTTCAAATTTGATTTAAAAATACACTTTAAAGGAGCATGACGTTCATTTCATGGCTGCAAAAGGTCACAATCTGCACCTGGAGGTTATAAACTGCACCTGACGTCATTTTCCTTCCCAGTGTGTGGGTTAACAAGACAACTTGTCCAGACTTTGACCAAACAACTTCCCCTTGTGGAGACTTGCAGGCTGTGAGCTTGTGTGCAGGCTTGTGTGCATGCCAGTGAAGTTTCAGTATCTCAAAAGTAACGAGCGAACATGCAAAAGCTCCTATTTCACACAGTTTAAACGCACAGATCGAGCAGCTGGACATCTGGTAAAGCCGCTGTCACCTCTTTACTCAAAAGACTCTGATGAGGCCACTTTATTCTGTCAGACGCTGTTTGGCTCTGATAACACTTGCAGCATTTTGAGCTCCATTCGAAGCCGCCTCCTGCAGCCAGCAGTGTTGGGAAAGTTCAATTTCTACATGGACTAGTTCAAAGTTCAGTTCACAAATTTTAAAATGAACTACTTCAGGTTATAGTTCATAATTCAAAATTTTGAACTAAACTTACAGTTCCAAAAATGAACAACTTCTGATACTCAGAAAGGTACGCTACTTTTTACAGCTGACAAAGAAAAGTGTGTTAAATTTTCCAGATTATTATAAAACAAACCTGGTATCATGGTTTTCATAGCTTATATTAAAGCAGAACTGGTATCAAACTAGTTAGCTAAATGTGCTAAGTCTTAAAGTCAGAGCTGATCTGGTATTAAGATAGTTAGCCAGGTGTGCTAGTTTGTGCAGCTTATGGTTAAAACACAACTGGTTTCAAGCTAGTTGGCAAAAAAATCCATATTTATACAGCTTATGTCAGAATAAAACTGGTGCCACACTACTTACACACTACGTAAATTACTGTATTTTCCGGACTATAAGCCGCTACTTTTTCCGACGCTTTGAACTTAAACACCGGTGTGGCTCATGTATCGGCGGCACGATGCTTGTTAGCTTTTTACAAGCTAACAAGACCCGGTCAGAGTGGACCACATGAAACTGTTCGAATAAATTCAATAGCGGCTTATAGACAGGTGTGCTCAATAGTCCGGAAAATACGGTAGTTCATAGTTCTTTTTTTTGCCATTATGTTGCTCGCCGTTGTCGTGTCTTTTGATTTTTTTAGTCACTACCTTGACAGACTTGCCGGGTGTTTTGCTATTGACGTTGTTGATGTACGGAGTTGCTTCTTGATACAAAAATTTGATTAAGTAATCATATGAAGATGAAGTAGTAATCATGGAGGCAGAGTCTTGTTTTTGCCGCGATGCTTCACATTTTGATGCGATGGTGCGACTCTGTGCTGCGTCACTACTGCTGCTGTTGCCAGATTGGGTGTTTTCCTCCGACATATTAAGGCCTGTTTACGTTGTGCTTTAGCCGGGTTTTCACCTGGAAGTCTTTATGGAAATCTGGCCTCTCTTTAAACTGTGAGAGAGCGCCATTCACAGATGCCAAGACGAGCGTCACAGTAACGTCCATCAGGCAGAAATACAGGACGTTCAGTTCACGTTTATTGAACTCGTTCAGGCACAACACTGGCAACCATGACGTCAACTCACAAGTTTTAATGGAAAGAAGTTTACAAATAGTGAAACCAGGATGTTGGGGTGACTGTCTGATTCAGCAAGTTAAGGAGTTCAAAAAGTTAAACGTGGCGCTGTTTTATAACAAAGTACAATTTGCATAATATCCACGGTGAGTTAACCCTCAGATCAATAATTAATTTAATGAGTCAGTGGAAGTTTGACAAAGGACGGTCTTGTTGTGGATGAGAGTGGAGAGTCACAGTGTGGGTAGAAATATACGGCCACTTATAAATCAAGGTGCAGAGGCTGAGTCACGGCCCCAACACCTGCTGTACTCCCCCCGTTGGATCCTGTGACCACCTGGTGCTCTTCATTATCTGTCTCAGTGCAGTCTTTGTAAGGTCCCGAGGCTCGGGGGGGGGGGCTGAATAAGCAGCTCTCTTTGATGTTAAAACAGCTCTGCAATTATGGAGGAAAAAATTGATATTACCTCCCACAGCGATACAAAATGTCCAAACTACGAGGCACCGACAGAGGAGTGTAATTAAGAAGAAGAAGAAGAAAGACTCTCCTGAAATACAAGCAGCTGCTGATCGAATGTCAAGAGGAAATAACACATCATCATACTGTAGGCTGCTTTACGGTTTGTACCCTGGTACATCTGTTTTCCCAGCAGCAGCCAAACCCAGGTTACATTAACCTCAAGTCACAGTTAAATATATGAGACGCTCTTAATTGCATCTCTGGGAGGTGGTGAGTCATTTTGTATCAGGAGGGAGAATATTTGAATATAATACAGGGAAAGCTGTTGGTGCCTGCTGGCCTCACAAGTTTAGTAGAAACAGATTACACAAGTTTGTTGATGGATAAGTGGGTTTTAATTGTATTTTTCTGTCCTTGTTAATATTTACAGTCATTTACATCACTATTGGCATCAAATATCATAGAGTCAAGAAATAAGCCTTTAGTTCAGGTTCCCGAAGAATCAGTTGTATTTCTAATTCATAGTTTGATGTAGTAGTGAATGGAAAAATGTGCAATACTCTCAGTGGCCACTAGATGCTGGCTCCGAAAAACTCTGGCTCCAACTGACTTCAATTCAAAAGTGGTAATTTTCAATCATGAAATATTCAGTCAATATTTTTCCACAAGTCGTTCTGATGTCATTAAAGTCAGGTCTTCATCTCAGGGACCTGCTCTGAAAATAAATTCATCATGAAGTAGATATTAAGCTTCAAAAACAGGAAGATTTAGGGGCGTGGTTAGTTTGATTGACAGTTCTGGTCTTCAATGAGACCCCTGCTGAAGACTCTGAGCAGTGTCCTCAAGTTCAAGGGTCAGACCCGCCTCCTCACTCCTCCCTCTATATCCAAATATGGTCACTTCTGGCTCCAAACAGGAAACATGGTGATGTTCATGTCACTACAAGACATCCACAAAACAATGGGTGACATCACATTAGCTTCAATATAAGTTTATGATCCACATCAACACAGTCATCATGTTATTAATGAGCTGAGTGTAACTATCAGCATTGGTAAAAAGTTGATAAGATCCAGATGACTATTTACCCTCATAAGTAAAGCAACTATTGTAATTTTATTCCCTAAAAACATCCATTTCAACAGTGTAACTTTTTTAATATTGTTGAATTTCCATCCCTCAGTCCACCGGTCACAGATGACATGGCAGACTCAGGTTGTTTCGAGCATTTGGCAGATGAAAGGTGGAGCAAATTCAAAAAAAGAGATCAAAAACAACAATTAAAATTAGTGCACATGCTGCCAAATGAATGGAGCGTGTGCAGAGAGGCTGCTTGTTATCCATCCTACCTTTGATGGTGCTGCAATCAGACGTGTCCCAGCGGCTCCACTGACTCACATCGTCCTGAAATCTGCCAAAATGAAAGCAAAAGCAAAAGAAAGACCACAAATGTTACTTTTATCCAAACCAGTATATATTGATATTGGCCTTTCATAGATTCACTGGTCTCATGCTGGTCTCAGTCCACCTTCATATCTGGTGCAGCTTCAGGATGTGACTCAGGGAGGTTGCAGACACTCTGCTGGTAATCCTCAGCAGGATCATTCTGGACTCATCATCAGTTTCTTGGTAAAGTTGTGCAACTTTGTTATTTCTGTCTTCACCGGACATCTGCTGCTGCTGCTGGTAACAGTGTGCACAACATTATTACTAATATCTGACCAGTTTAATCACATAACATGCAGCGTGAGGGCCAGCTGCACCGGGAGGGAAATGACTTTATCCAGCAGCAGCAGAGCTGAACATCGACTGCTGTTTACATAGCAGCACTAATTAGATCTCTGCACAGGATCAGCTGATCATGTTATAACTGTCGTGGTGACCAGAAACCATCTGTCACTGAGTCACTGTGGAGACCGATAGTTAAACTGTTATGTTGCACAGTCAAAATATTAATAATTCAAATAGTCAATAATCAATAAATAAGAGTTAAGAGAAAATAGGTTTGAAGAGTTAAAGGAGACTCCATCCCTCAAATCCCAAGATATTATATATTATCCTTTATAGTTTGTATTTGGAGTCTGTTTTCAGAGGAGGGTTCAGAGGAGGATGAGGAGCATCAGTCTAATCTCCTCCGGGAGCTTGTTCCACAGAATCAGGGCTCACACACAAGATGCTGAGTCACCCCCGGGTCACTGTGTGGATTTCACAACCGTTACTGTAGCAGAGCTTTGGCTCAGGACCTCAGGACCTCAGGCTGCATTCAGGGACATCTTGGGTCACCAGATCTGAGATGGACTGGAGCGCTGATCCAGAACGGGCCTTAAAAGTTATCAATAAAAACCAATTCTGAAATGTAGTGAAGTGAAGTGAGGCTAAAACAGGAGCAATGAGCTGTAACTTCTGTAAACCCAGAGTCAGACGTGGGTACAGAGTTACAATCATACACAGAAGATGAAATGAAAGTGTGTAGGGTCAGTGTGTGCTACTGGACAGCTGCAGTAAACAAGAGTGGACCACTGTTAACAAAAATAACTTCAAAGGTTTTGCAGTTTTGCTACGGAAACCCCCAATATTACTTTGTTACACTGTGTAACTAAATTATTCCAGATCATTGGATAATATATGTTTTACATTGTGTTCTGAAATGTATGATCTGTTTGTGAAAAGTGTAAATGTTGTTAAATAATAATAAAATCATGCTGATAATTAGACAGCGAGCTGTTTGTAACTGTCTCCACGGAAACAGCCACCACACGCATAGTTTAACCTTTTGTAAGCTGGTTGATAATAGAAATTTGTGGTATTTTTAATTCAATATGTACTGTATAGTGGATATGGTGACATCATAGATATGTGGCTGTGTGAAATGCAGGTATAGGACACCTCTCATGGATATAGGTTTTTATACCCATAACAAAGAGAATAGTCTCAGAGAAAACAAAAAAAAGGGGGAAATAATCCAAAAAGCTTTTTATTTACATCACTGTAAAAAAAAAAAGAAAAGAGAAGGATTTTTTTTGCCAACACTGGAGTTATAATACAATACTAAATAAATAAAACTCATAAAAATACAACAATTTTCCATAATTACATAGTTTGTAGCCTCAGTTCTACACAAGAAGTTGTGTAATTGTTGTCATGTCAGTGTTGTTGTTGTAAAAACTTCTATTAAACAACATATCTACAAATTAAAAGACATGAAATTCCAGAATTTTATGGGAAATTAATCGGTATTTGCTTCACATTTTAGATTTTTTTTTTACAGTATTGAACTCGAAACAAAATTTTTAATACAAATTTCTAAATTTTTCTCTAAATTTTCTAAGATTTTCTCTCATTATTGTTGTTTTTAAACCTTTTTTTTTTTTTTTACATCAGATGTGTAAACTCACTATTTTGTAACTCTATTAATTTTTTTTTGTGTTTTAAAAAATCAGTGTAGACACAAATACATCTTAATTAGTTTGGTATTAGTCATGTGCAGCTGCAGCAGTATCTCCTGGAGCTCACCGTCCTCACTGTCTGTGAGTTATTTCACAATCATTTCATCACGAAAACTTTTCCTCAAAACATCTGTTGCTGCGTCCAAAGCAAAGTTCAGGAAAGGACATTTTAACTTTGTGAGAAACATTTCAGTGTCAGCGTGAAGAGGTCAGATTAAAGCCACTGGAACTTGATTAAAATGGATTTATGTACGAGGCTAATGTCAAACAAAGGAGCCTGAGGGGGATTTCCAGCTCCCACAATCACTTCATACAGAAATAGGTCTACAAAGGCTCTGCTGTGCAATTAGGGTCCTTGTGCTGTCCCAACTTCTGCAGCATGGGATTGTGGTTACAGGGCAAAACTAAAAGTAGGAGACTGAGAATCAGACATGACGGATGCATTCATGAAGTCACTACATTTTATGCTTAGTCGGAGTTTTTAGATGACACAGCAGTCTCTGTCTGAGGAAACTCTTAATCCAAAAGCAGAACTTCTTCCA
>OOFC01018257.1:15639-33679 GCA_900323345.1 Pseudochromis fuscus
AGCAGAACTTCTTCCACAGCCAAGTACACACACACACACACACACACACACACACACACACACACACACACACACACACACACACACACTATCAATGTTTCCTTTGTGCTCGCAGGCATCTACTCTGGAAATCATTTCTTCTCTGCTTTTGTTTTCATCCTGACAGAAACTTCATCCACCTCCAGATCACACATCCAGCATCATTTCAGGAACATGAAATTTATTTAAATCGCATCAGACTTTTCTCCTGCTCTGCTCACAGAGCTGATAATTAACCACAAGTGCATCGTACACAGACAACAAAGGAAAAATGATTGTCTGATGACTCTGTGTCGGGTACATTAAGTGGCCGACAAACCATCACTGCTCAGTGCACAGAGACCAGGACGCCCTCAGGTAATGGGAGTTTTACATTACTACTGAGAGGATGACTGATAAAAACTGTATGTAGTCAACATGAAAAATAAGTGAGTTCATTTAAACCAGTAAGATGGGTGTGTAGCAAACATTTTGTTAATTTGATCCAACATTTTGATTTTGTTGACCCAGTATTTGGTTGTTTGTATCTAGTATTTTGGTGTTTTGTTCAGTATTTTGTTACTTTTTATTCAATATCTTGTTGGTTTTAATCTTTATTTTGTTTGCTTTATCCAGTATTTTGTTGGTTTTAACCTTTATTTTGTTTAATTTATCCAGCATTTTGTTATTTTTAACCAGTATATTGTCAGTTTTAACCAGTATGTAATTTTTTTACCCAGTACTTTTTGTTTTACACAGTATATATTGGATCCAGCATCTAGTGGCCATCAGTGGTGTTGCACATTTTTGCACTTCCACATTGGCCTCATGTTTGAGACCCAGTAGCTTCATTAATTTTTTCATACAGTCTGTGGTTTTTGGTCAAACTTCCTCATTAAAGGACTTTTCATCACTTTTGCTTTTTTCTTCCTTTAAAAAAATACTGAAAAAACTGTGACATGATGCACATAGAAAAAAATATATAGCAAAACAAACTATAGAGTAGTTTGTCCTTGTGTTGGTAGCAGCCCTGTGCTCTGTGGGTTTATCTTCAGCCAGGTTAAAAGTTGCTCTGGCTCCTAAATGTGTTTGAGAGCTTCAGTAATGTTGTGTCCGGGTGGTGCTGCTGTGACATCAGCACATTAACTAAGTGAAAAAGAAAGAGGAGCTCATCATTATTTGAAGACATAAACATTTCTCAGTCCACTTGCAGAAGCCATTAAAGACTGTTATGAACCAGACTCTCAGGAGGATTATCCCTGGATAAGAAGAGCGAGAGTTCCCTCTGCTGCAGAGAAGTTCATCAGAGTCAGCAGACACATCTCTACATGAAGAGTTGGGAGGAGACTGGGAATCAGGCCTTAGTGGTCACATTGCTGCAAAGAAGCTCCCCACTGAGAAGAGACGAGACTGAGAAACATGAGGACTGAACATCAGAGCAGTGGAAATTAGTGTGGTGAGTCCAAGTCTTTAGATTTTTGGGATTACCCTCTGTGTGTGTGTGTGTGTGTGTGTGTGTGTGTGTGTGTGTGATACAGACGAGGTAAACAGATCAGATTCCCATTGAGCAGCACTGAGGACAAAGTGATTTATTCAAAATTCAACACAACACTTACCACTTAGCGCGGCCACCACAACATCCCGCAGCGACCTATCGGATCTGTGCTCAGTGGGACCATCATTAGTTTTTCAGCGGGACAATGATCCAGAACACACCTCCGGGCTCTGGAGGTTCTGTTGGGCCAAGAAACAGAGTGATGCAGCGCTGCATCACATGACCCGATCTAAACCCTGATGAGGTGGTTTAGGATGAGTCGGAGCAGAGAGAGGAGGAAACAAGTTTCCAGGTGATGACATCAACTATAGTTAATGTAAACATGTTAACTCACAGTGTCTGCAGAGCTGTTTCAGAAAGTCTTCACTGCGTCTGTTTAATTTCTTCTGTGCAATATTACAATTCATTTCATGTTTTTATCTCTAAACTGGTTTACTTTGTTATACTTTGTTATCATGATATTAAACCATTTCTCTATCTGCACAATATGTGTTTAGTACAATGTAAATAAAGAAATATTTAAATGCACATACAAATAAAATACAATACTTTTACATATTGAATTTTTACTTAATTTTTAATTTCATGTTTTATTTTATTTTACTTCTTTAAAAATGTCAGTATGAGTATTTATTGATAGTTTTGTTGTTTAAAAATTGATTTAAAATCTAATAAATCTGACTTAGTTTTCTTGCTCTGCTGCTGACTGTGCTTCTTGTTCAACAATGTCTGTTGACCCTGTGTCTGTGGCACATGATAAATAAACCCAGCTTTGAAATTTAATGTAGAAAACTCCTTTTAATGACTTTATATTTACTTTTACAGCTTTTAGAAATGAAACATATCCTTATTGTCATTATACTCAGACATTGATGATGGCTTATCTCTCTTCAAATGAAGATAAAATACAGTGAAAATATATTTAAAGATATTTAGTTTATCTTGTCTTTGTTGTCATATCATTTCATCCCAATTTCTTTAACTTTAAATTTGAACTTTATATCATATACTGAGTAGAATATTCTTAGATTCACAGTAACAAAATACCAAATATACAAATATACTAATAAAAAGTACTTTTCAAAAAAGATTTCACTCATGTTTTGCACATGAAAATTAAATCCCAGGAGTTAATGTTGTAGTGACTGTGATGAGTCCTTGTCCCTGAACATTATTCAGTGCAGGTCAGTGTTGTGGATGGAAGTAAATCTTCACCCTATTGAGACACTTTGTTCGTTTCTCTGCAGCTGCAGTGTCAGTAACGACCTTACAGGAGGTGACAGTGTCTCCATCCTTGTTGATTTTGTGCTGGTGCAGTTAAAAACTCCACAGACACTTGGTGTATTTCATATAGTCTGAGATGTTTTTCATAATTCGGTTATATTGTCTCCCTGAAGTGTGTTGTGTTGACAGCAGCTGCTGACTGCACGCTGCCAGGACTCCTGGAGTTTGTTGGCACCGCTTATAAAAGTATATACTGGAAATTTAACTTGCTTATATTTCTTTAAAGCAATTTTCCCTCCAAAAGAAAAGTGGAAACCTTGGAAACTGTCGGTGGTTGAGTGTTGGTCCTGCTTTGGCCTTGGAGAGCATCCTCAGTAAAACATCTCCATAAAGTGAAGAACAGGCAGCTCACGTGGGAAAGCCTGAGAGGAAACATTAGCCAGTCTGCCTTTCAGTCAGGGAGGACACGCTGATAAGACTCTGCTGAAATAATTACATTACAAGCTGAAATTAAAGGCCGTCCCCTCCACAGATTTTTGCCAAATGGCAGTGATTTCCCTTAACAAGCTATTCTGCTCCACTGCACAAATAATGGGCTTTCTTTGAGGTGATGCAATCACATCAGGCAATGCAAAGCCAACTCTCTAAACCCGTTTTAATAATCTCCTCCTTGACCGGCTAAGCTTCCCCCTGCATACTCTCCAAGTAAGAGGATGAAATGGACTGCGACCCATCACACCACAAATGAAAACTTGAGCACTGTGTTTACCGTCTCCATGTGGTGGCAGGTGTTCAGGAGAAGCACAGATTTAAACCACTGATGGCTTCAGTGTGAGACTGTGCACCACATCTTGCCAATTAGGAGGGAGAAGAAACTCCCGAGCAGTGCTGTCGTTACATCCTCGGGGCTCTGCGAAAACCCAGAGGTTTGTTGAAATGTCAGTAATGGGACCATTCTGCAGAGGGAGGAAAACAACTCTCTACTGAGCCAAACAAACAAGTAAAAAGATGCTGTTGTGAGTCTGTGTTCATGGACAATAATGATTTTAAAAAGTGTGCAGCAAAAAGGGAAACACTGAACACATAGAGACATCTTTGATGCACTTTGTCTGATAGCAGCACAGACAGTGTTAGGTACAATATAACTCTTTGTAACCTCAAGGTATTAATCATGTCAGCTTTTCAGTATCTTATACTTTAATATATGATAAGATAAGATATGATCAGACAAGACAAGACAAGACAAGAGAAGACAAGAGAAGACAAGATAAGATAAGATAAGATAAGATAAGATATGGTACGATAGGATAACCCCTTGTTTCTCCCTCAACAGAGAAATTAAATTTGATAAATTGTACACATATAAGGGAATAAAATAGAAAAAAAATACTATCAAAATAAAATTTAAGCTAGAAACCAGTAGGACCGACCAAAAATGGACCAAAAAGGAAAAAAAATATGGAAAGTAAAAGATTAACCTGTGAAAAAAAACACCAGATAAATAAATCAAATATCTTACAGCATTAACCTTTTAACCCCGAACATTTAGCTGCTGACAGGAAGTGTCATGTGTCGATCTAATCACTGTAATTCATTGACCACTTGATTCCAGCTGATTCTCAAACTCGACCCTCTGTACATTACCGTAATGTAGGTAATATGTACGAAACACTGCACATCACAGCATGACTCTGCATTACTGCTGTAATGTACGTAATATATACGAAACACTCCACTTGTCGGCTTTCAGAATCAGCTGGAATCACGTCGCTAACGCTAATAGCTGAGGAATTACAGTACATTGGTTTATGCTAGTCGCTCTGTATCACTGGTGATATGCTCAGTGTTAGAGGGTTAAATAATATTTTCAAAAATACAGAGATATGGAGATTGGTCATTAAACTGAGTGAAGTCTCTGACAAAGGCAGCAATGAAGAAGCAGTGGTGAGTTTAACATTCATGTTACATTTTATTGTATGAGACACTTCTCCTGGTAGCAGGATTTCTGCATCACTGTAACAACAGTAAGTCAGCTGCTGCTTTTTTAGGGTTGTGTTTTTCCCCTCATGTCTGTGTGCACAAAGTGTGTTTATGGACTCACAGTGGGAGTGGGCCACACCACATTAAATGTGCTCCACGGTCCATGTTTAGAAATAACAAATTTGAACATTATACAATATCAAAGTAAAAAGTAGCAGCCTGGATGAACACATTTACAATATTTCACATTGGAAAATATTGCACCGAGGTGTAATAACAGCAGAGTTATTGCACAGTGGATATGACTGATTGTGGGTTAGTGGGAGCGGTGCAGGTTGTACGGTCTGGAGGAAGGATGTGACCTCGGGTAAAGGACTCAGTGTGGACACTGTGGACACAGTGTCCTGCACAGGGTGGGAGTCATTGTCCATCATCAGTGACAACTTTGCCATCATCCATCTTTCTCCCACCTCCTCCAAAATGACTGTAAAACAAACCTACAACCTCCAAAATTGTATTTTCTAAATCAAATTATCTGTAGTGAAGGTTCACATTAATGGCATGAAGCGGCGTGTCATGTTATCTTTGACTGCTGTTATCTCAAGATCACAAGTTAATTATCTCAAGATAACAAAGCTCACTTTCTCATGACGCTGAGTTAATTATTTTCTTATCCCGAGATAACGAAGCTCGTCTTCTCATGATAGGGAGTTAATTATTTTGTTATTACGAATAAACAAAAGGTCAACTCCCTGTAATACTTATGATGTTTATCCGAGATCAGTGGGACCATGACGGCGAGCAGAGATGGCATCTCGACAGCTGCACCTGATTTAAGCTGAAAATGTCAGATTAAGAAATATCGATCGACGTGTCAGACTTCACTTCAATCAAAGACACCAGCACAAAGTGATAATGAAATGAAGCACACACTGATTTTCATTATCTGGTGATCTTGAGAAAACAAAAGGTGATTTCTGGAGCAGTCATTGCAACAAGGACGTTCTCAGCTTCTGTATTAAAATACTTGAAGATGTTCACAAAGGCTGAATGAAGTGAGTATCTGTCATTTTTTGGGGCAGAGAACGAGCTGGAAAGAAAACAGTCACATATTTTGAATTGGAGAAAACATCATTATGGCTACCAGCAAAACATTAGTGACACAATCAGCTGCAGCGCACTCGGAGACATATTCATGGCGGCTGTGGCTCAGGTGGTTCGTCTACAAATGGTAAAACTGGAGGTTCGAAAAGTGTCAAGTTGTTTCCGATGGTGACGAGCACCTTGCATGGCAGCTCTGCAGCATGTGTGTGAATGAAAGGTAAAACCTTGAGTGCTCCATTAAACACTTGAGGAATATAAACCCAATATCTACTTTACCTTTAGCTTTTCTCCAGCACAGTGTGGAAAATATCTGTTTCTGTATCTATGACATGAACCACGATGGTCATATCTGTGGTCTGGTGCTGGGTAGATGGAGTCAGAGACGTTTCACTGAAAGCAGATCCCTCTACAGGTGGTTTTGAAAATGACTCAGTGGTTACATCAAACTGTAGCTTTAAAAGAGTTTGCTGAATCGATCGACATGAGTCAACTGATCCCCCACCCTCTTCTAAGTGTGTATTCAAAGCTGAGGTGGCCAAACATGTCATCACCGACAGCCTCACAGAGCTTTGTTCGTCCCTCGTGAGTTACTATAGAAACACAGGAGTCCAAGATGGTTGCCTCCATGAAAGAGTGTCCATATGAAACAGCTGTAGTAAAGATGCCAGGCCTGTATGTGGTGCTGTGACACCGCCGCAGAAATACACCAAAAACAGAGAAGAAGACAAGGAGCATGGCGGGTGGCGCTCTCAAAGTCAAAACAAGCCCAGTAGTTGAGAGTAGAGTCTAAGGAGAGGTGGTTGCTATGGCGTCATTGTTTCGGAGAGGATGTTTATGGGTTGTCAACATGGAAATGCAAGGGTGGCGTTTTTAGATTTTCTCAGTCTGGGACCTGTTTTTAAAAATGATCTTTTTCAGCCTCCTAAAATACACATGGATGAGACGACCATGTGATTAAAAACTTTTGCGTCTACTCCTAAACTCTGAGATCCTGTTCAGATTTGTTAGAATGGGCGAATGATTTGGTCCTTTTTTGGTAATTTCCTAAATATTTTGAAAAACATAAATGAAATACTGTTATTCTTTGCCGCACTACATTGTACTTATGACACAGAGATCTATGAAAATACAGGAGAACATCTAAATAAACAGAAACATATATTTATACAGAAATCATATAGAACTGATAACTACCGTATTTTCCGGACTAGAAGCTCCTACCTTTTTCCGACGCTTTGAACCCTGCAGCTTAAACACCGGTGTGGCTCATGTATCGGCGGCACAAAGCTTGTTGGCTTTTTACAAGCTAGCAAGCTCCGTGCCGCTGATACATTTAGCGTCGTCACATCAGACCCGGTCAGAGTGGACCACATGAAACTGTTTGAATAAATTCAATAGCGGCTTATAGACAGGTGCGCTCAGTAGTCCGGAAAATACGGTAAACAGAAATGTAAAAAGAGAAGTGCAGTGCAGATGTAGTGAAGCATTAATCAGAGTGTGAGATATGATAATGTTGCCATTTCACCACCAGAGGGCGACAGTGTCCAGTCTGTAACATCAGTGCAGCTGGATTATACCTTGGTGAAGGTTTGTGTAAACAGTGAATATTAAAGTTGACGTCAGTGTTTTCACTGCAGATGAATTGACTTCTGGAGAGTTAATATTTCTCTGGAAGTTGTCAGGTTGGGCTTTTTGATTGAAACCATTCGCCTGTGTTACTTTAGGGAAAATAGTACTGCATAGAAAGCAAATCAATCAAATATATTTCTGTCCCCAGCTTCATTAGTGACCTTACTGTGCAAAAAAAAAATAATCTTATATTGCATGGGGAGCTCTCAGGCTTGTCATTTATCAATAATGCAGTGTGGACCCGCTCGCCTGCGAAGGCTATCTTTTATTAAATCAAACAAGACATCCAATAGCTTGATCTGACACTGCTACACAGAGTAATCTCATGATAAGCTACAAATAATAACCGCCGCTCCCCGCCGCCTGAATACAGCTGCTACCAGGGGGGAGGCACAAAGCAAATAAATGCACATAAAGTGTGAAGAGGAAACATTTTCAAGAGATGAAATCGTTTGTGGAAGTGACAATAACTGACTTCGTGTAAACAGACGCGATGACAAGAGAATCTTAAGTCAATAATTCATCCACGAAGACTTTTTAAAACTTACTTTCACTCCAGGCTCCAAAATACTCGACAGTACATGGTTAAGTAACCACTATGAATCATGTATATCCGCCGGGGGCTGCATCCTATTTTCCTTTTAATATGTTTCTTGTATTTGCTCTGTAAGTACCCTGGTGGGACTTACGCATGCCGTCGATGCTCCGCTCGATCCCTCATTTGCTACCTGTCACGGCCTTCAACAACATGACTAATGAAGCAAATAAATAAATCTCCCCCCCTCCTCTCTTAAAACTCTTTCTGCCCTCCCCCCCATGTCCTTTCAGCGAGATGAAAAGCTGCTCAGCCGCTCCGAGATCTATTTTGAGGTCACATTTCCTTGATGCATCTGCCAAGGCTCATCAAGAAGCATTAGCGAGGAGACACCGCGCTGAAGAGAGGGAATAGACAAAATTCTCTCATAATCAATGCAGGGTATGCGGTGTACCTCGCTTTCAGGACGCTGTTTAAACATGAATGCAGTTACCATGACCGACTTAATCCAGGGAGAGCCAGTCATGAGCGGGGAGAACATCCATCCATCCATCACACAGGATATTAGATTATTACTTTATTCTGACTCAGATGTGCTAATGTAACGTGGTTAATACTGCAAGAACTGTTGTGTACTGCAGTAAGTAGGAAGTCGACACATGAACAGGTGTAGTATGGTCCTGAGTGGATTACCGTATTACACGTTGAATATGGGCAGATTCATTTAATGTTATAACGTGATAATAACTTGAAACTTATCATGTTATAATATGATAGTTATCCTATTTTTTTCTGGTGTGGCATGAACACACGTCCATAGTAAATAACCATAACATTTATATTTTTCAATGACTTTTTTCCACATAAAAAGTAATTTAGAATAATTCTCAATATTTGTGAATCAATACATAAAATGGTTAAATTGATATTGTGAACACATTTTGTCAACTTTGTGAAAATGTTACACAATTAGCAACAATTTAAATGAAGCATTGGTTGAATTTTGCAGAGATTTCTTGGAAATTGTTGCAATGTAATAACCAGATTTGGACAAAAAATGTTGATTAAATGTGTTTTTATCAGTTTCATTCATTAAATAAGGCAGAAATTACACAAGTGCTTAAGCTACTGCGTGAAATTAAATTTGTACACTGTCCTTTCTTTCTTTTTTTGGCTGGAAAATGACTGTTTTGTAGTTTCTCTCTTTACTGAAATATTTCACCACAGCCTCATTATCCTATCCCTCCTTCTTTTCTGCCCATTATTTGAAAAATACCTTTCACATGTGCTGTTTCTAGTGTAATAAAATCATCTAGGTCATTAAGGAACACCTCAGCATACTATCTACCCATCCATCTGTCGCTGCCCTTTTGTGCTTTGTTGGCTACTAAGAAACTGCAGCGTGTCACAGAGCTGACACACAGTCATTCACATTCACACCTACAGACAATTTCAATCTGTCAGAGCCTAATTTACACATTTCTGAGATATTGTCGGCGACTGGAGCACCAGGGCAACACCCACACATGTAAAATCCACAGAAAGGAGTCCCACTTTTCTGTGATGGAGATGAAGCCACATCCACCGACCTCCCAGCCTCATGCTTTATATTCAGAAGTTTACTACACCAATACAATCACTGCTGAAATCTGTTTTACCCAGTTGATGATCAGAAAATGTCCTTTTGTTGTATCTTTTTGTTACAAAGGGAAGAATTATTAACAGTTAAATCCATTAACAGGAACAGTTTATGTGTCTAACATCCTCACATACTAAAAAAACCTGATTACTTTGTACACAGGCTTTACTGAATATTTTGCTTCCTCTGATCTTTTGTGTCCCTGGAGTGAGAGATTCAAAATTTGGACAATTACCGGTGTGACTGAGTGTCTGACGAGTGTCCATGGCGCTAAAACAGTCCTCTACGAAGACGAGCCCACCTCAAATAATCCTTCAAAACAAAACATCTTCAGGGACTTTTTCTCTGTTTTATTTTAATTATATAGAATCTATTGTATTAGCAGCACAAATAAGTTTATTCAAGAAAAGTTACTCTTGAAGTTTAAAGCACTGTTACAAATTAATCCAAGAGTAGCTGCACCACATACTTCTACTCATTAATAAAAGCCTTTTTATTCTATAAAAAAAAAGAAGCATGACTTTTATTTTGAAGTAATTTTCAACACTTATTCCGGATGTCTTAAAGTTCGTCATGTTCACTCCTTTGGCGTTCCATCCAACTTAAGGCACTGATTTTATTGATTTTACTGATTTATTTTATTTGCTTTTATTCTTTTATTGTGAATTTATTGTATTTTATTTATTTTATTGATTTCATTTATTTTATGCGCTGCTTCATTATTGTGTGTTTTACTTATCAGATATTATTTGTTTTTGTTGTACAGCACTTTGGTTCAGCTGTGGCTCATATGAAGTGCTTTATAAATAAAGTTGATTGATTGATTGATTGATTGATGTCTGTGGAGTCCAGGTTGTCACAATCCAAAAAAAATCTATTATTTTACACACAAAACTCCTTTTCTGCTGAGTGCACACAAGTCCTTTTTCCAGTATGGAAACAGTTTTGCTCCAGGCAGGAGTTATTAGCATCCTGACATCATTAGCATATTTGACGGAGTGGTCCTGTTAAGGTGCAAATTAGGAATACGTTCAAATTGACAACTTTGACCGATTCGTGAAAGCATCTGTGCCCTGAAGATGAACAATGTATTTTTTTTTTTTTTTTTTTTACTCCAAGGACAAAATGACACAGTGACTTTGACAAGTGCTGCAGATGATGTATGAAAACAAAAGCCAGCAAAGTGCATAATGAAATGAAGCCGCAGACTTGGAGGAGTCGCATCGTCTCATTTACTGTCTCTTCAGACGACATCCAGTGAGCAGCATTTAGGAGGAATGCAGTAATTTTTATTTTACTTTGTATTTTCTTCAGCATTATTTTAAAAACCTGGAGCAGAAACCATTAAAGTAGACCTTCAAATGAAAATAAATGCACAAGGAAGGACAAGGATAATTATAAAATATGAATACATGTACTGGACAAACTGTACTTTACTTTTCTAATCAACATTTCAAGATGCAGTATTGAAAGTACAGGATCTTCTTTGATTGTTTAATTACTGAAAAAAGCCACTAAAAATAAACAGGGAAATGGATAAAGTTGAGGAAAACTGAGAAGAATACAAAATATCCACTTAAGTTATTCAATGTTTGTCTGCACACTCGGGATGTGACTGATTCCTTTGTTTGTATTTGCATACAGATTTTTAAGCAAATCATATTCAAAACCAAAGAGGCACATTTTCATTGCAGATAGGTTTGTTCTTGTCAGGAGGATGATGTGAGCAGCACACCAGGACCGTCGAGTGTGAACATCAAAGAACCGTTGAAAATGTGAAGTTGATTGAATTGTGGCATTTGCCAAAGCTTTTTCTTTTTTGTTCTTGCTAATTAGCTTCCTGGGCTTCCCTACTTTATCACATTTATTCACATTTCTTAGCATCTTGAGAATGTGATGCAACATATCATTTGAATTTTTTAACATTTTCCTCCATCACTCGGCTTATGCAAACATGTTTAACTGGAAAAAGCAATTGCCCATTTGCGAAGGAATTCCTTTCATCTTATTAATACAGTGGTATCCCTGAGGAGGGCTCACTTAATATTTCATACTTTTTATTCTCTGTGCATGTGTGTGTGTGTGTTTTTGTCTTTTTACTCGCACAGAAGCAGCAGGGATCAGTGCCTGAGGTCGGCGGCTGAGTTGGAGTTAAAATGCAGCTCGTGGGGCCAGTTGTTGGCACCCAGTGTGAGGTGCAGCAGGTTGCTGGCTAACACCCACTTCACACTCTCCCAGTGGTGCTGAGGATTAACCCGAGCCCTCTGCCACCCCCCCAACCCCCAACCAAGCTGCACATCAAACCAACATGACAACAGGTTAAAGAAAACAAAAACTTTTCAACTGTTTATTTATGAACACAATTTAGTTTTTGTTGTTTACGTCTGGAGGATTTACTGTATTGATTTGTTATAGATTTGGATAAAGGTTTGACTTCTACCTTGTTGAGTTTTCTTTAAAACTATAAATATTGCTGTGGATGTGTTCAGGGACAGTGTAAATTGATAAAAATTAATTCTACTTTACTCCCACTCACTCCCAAAGCAATACAGTGGGGAAAAAGACAAAATAAATCAGAAAATGAAAACACATTATTGAACAGTGTGTTTATCAATGTGTTATGTGAATGTAGAAATTCAATTAATTTTTTCTTATTACTGTATTTTCTGGACTATTTAGCGCACCTGTCTATAAGCCGCTATTGAATGTATTCAAACAGTTTCATGTGGTCCACTCTGACCGGGTCTGATGTGACGAGGCTAAATGTATTGGCGGTACGGAGCTTGCTAGCTTGTAAAAAGCTAATGAGCTTCGTCCCGCCGATACATGAGAAACACCGGTGTTTAAGTTCAAAGCGTTGGAAAAAAGTAGTGGCTTATAGTCCGGAAAATACGGTAATTTACGTAGTGTGTACGTAGTGTGGTACCAGTTTTATTCTGACATAAGCTGTATAAATATGGATTTTTTTGCCAACTAGCTTGATACCAGTTATGTTTTAGCCATAAGCTGCACAAACTAGCACACCTGGCTAACTAGCTTAATACCACTAGCTTAATGATGACACTAAATGTATCGGCGGCATGGAGCTTGCTAGCTTGTAAAACGCCAACAAGCTTCGTGCCGCCGATACATGAGAAACACCGGTGTTTAAGTTCAAAGCGTCAGAAAAAAGCAGTGGCTTATAGTCCGGAAAATACTGTAATTGACATAGTGTGTAAGTAGTGTGGTACCAGTTTTATTCTGACATAAGCTGTATAAATATGGATTTTTTGCCAACTAGCTTGATACCAGTTATGTTTTAACCATAAGCTGCACAAACTAGCACACCTGGCTAACTAGCTTAATACCAGATCAGCTCTGACATAATGTCTAAGATTTAGCACACTTAGCTAACTATTTTGATACCAGTTCTGCTTTAATATAAACTATGAAAAGTAGCAACCATGACACCAGTTTTGTTTTACAGTAATCTGGAAAAATTAACACACTTTTCTACCAAGCTGTTTGTCAGTGTAAGCTGTAAAAAGTACTTTTCTGAGTATCATCATACTGCTTATGCTTGAATATAAACTGTAAAAACTGGCGTACTCACAAACTAGCTTCAGCAACAGAGGTTGTGAAAATTAGCAGCCTTTGCTTCCAGCTTAAGGGGAAGCCAAAGGCTGCTCTTAATAAAACATAACCAACCCTGAATGTTTGCTTTTGATACCGGTATGGAGGTTTAATACTTGCATACCAGCATCTATAAATGCTTCTTTGCAACAAGAGTCACAGTAAGTCCTCTTGGTGAGGCACAGTCTGGCCTTTGTAAAACAGAAAACAAAATAATTATCTAATGCATGAACTGTAACACTCAAGAATAAACTTTGTTGCTGATTTTTCTCTCAGTAAATAAGTGTATTACTGCTGAAAGCCATGGTATAGATCGCACACTGCCCATACTCATCATGAGAGAAGGACCCAAATGCACAACACAGGTTAAAGAAACAAAAGGGCAAGCTCTTAATGAGATGATTTAACCACAAAAGGGCAAGCAAACACATCCAGAGTCCAATAAATAAAGAAGAGTTTATTTGTCCCAAAAGAAAAGAAATAACCACTAAACAAAAGTGTGAGGAATGAAGACAAGGTGAACAATATACAACAGCAAAACCTCAAGATGATGAAATAAGACAAACCAGGAAAGAGAAGATGGAGGCAGGGGAGATGTATGGGAGAGACTGATGAGCGGGTGGAGACAGGTAAAGGTTATCGAGACAGGACTGGCAATTTTACAAAAAAGGAAACGAGAACAAAGAAATCAAAACAGCAAGATCAGCAAAAGTTGAGGTCTTATGCAACAAAACTGGAAATCTTCTGCAAAACCAGGTCACAGTCATAACAAAGTTGCAAAGGTTGGATATCTACCTCCCATCTATCCATTCGTCTTCTCCACCGCTTCGTCCATCAGGGTCATGGTGGCAGTAGGACAAACAGGGAAGCCCAGACATCCCTGTAACCTGCATCTTCTTCCAGCTCATCCTGGGGGATCCCCTGCTGCTCTGGGTCTCAAAAAGTGGGGCTCAAAATTGAGGCCAATGCAGAAGCGCAAAAAAGTCCAATAAACCAGCAGTCACTGGAGGCTCCAACAAACAAACTCCAACAAACCCTGGCTCTTTTCACAAGTCCTTCTGGTGTCATTAGCTAAAGTTAATTCTTGTTATCAATGATCTGGTGGCCTATTTGAGGCAAAAAAAATATTAAGTAGACATTAGGCTTCAAAAAGAGGAAGATTTAGGGGCGGGGTTAGCTTGATCGACAAGTCACCAAACCACCTCAACCGGCTTGTATCAAATCTCTGTTTTTTTATGTCATTACCCAAAGTTCACGACCATGGGCGAGGGTAGGGAAGTAGATGGACGAGGATAGGGAAGTAGATTGACTGGTAAACGGCCACTATCTTTACTACCACTACATCCCCCCCACTCCTGAATAAGACCCTAAGATACTTGAGCTTCTCCACTTGGGGTAAGTTCTTCCCCGTTACCTGGAGGGGGCGTGTCATCCTTCTCCTTGAGAGAGTCATGGACTTAGACTTGCTGATCCAACTGCTTCAGGCACTGCTAGAGGCACTCGTGCAATGGTGCCAGAAGGATGACATCATCTGCAAAAAGCAGAGACAGCTTTGTATATCTTGTAAAAACACCCAAGGCATACAAAGCCTACTATGTTTTTTCTCTAAACATAAATAGTCTTTGTTTTTGTATGGTTGGTGCTGTAATGTCTGTATTTGTACAGTCGCTAGTCTGCAACACAATCCAAGAAAAATACTACTCATTCATTTATATGGCATCTTGAAGGACTAGTGAGGATGGTTGGACTTGGTTGATGGTTTAGATTCAAATTGTACATGGATTTCAGAGCCTTTTACAGGGTTTCCGTTTTAAACCAACTTTATAATCCAAACCGTTCAATTTAGCGTTAATGTTACTTAGCTAGCTAACTGAAATGTTAGCGATTCCCATCTAGTGAGGCAAGGTTTACAAAATAAAAGCTCAGCCAAAGGGAGGTTGGGGTGGCAGAATTTTTGTGTAAGTATCAGCTAATGAGTCTTTCTAAATTATATTAACATGAAGCAGGAAATCAAATAAAAATGTCGAATCTTTCAAAATTAATTGAATTTTTCAGGGTACATTTGTTACATCTTCACCCACAAATGACCACGTGAGCAAAAACATCTCTTCACTCATCTGTCTTAACAGTATGAAAATGCCAACAAACAATAAAAAAACTCATTCATTGTTGGGATCACGGCGAGACAATCATTTTAATTTGATCAAGTTGTGGCACCTAATAAATCTACAACAGCGCATCATCACATTATCACCCGTCTCACCTCCACGTCTCGCTGGCTGACAGCTTCCAGTCTTGTCACTGAAGGAGAGGAAAGTTTCAACTCCAGTGAGCCGGCGAGTTCATGTATCAGTGACGCCACGAGGAAGGATGCTGATGCGTCGTCCTGTAACTCAATTAAGGCGGGATGGGCTGCAAACCCGAGCTGAGGAATCAATTTCTGCCTCGGCCCAGGTTTAATCGGCAGCGGCGGATTCTGCAGTGTCAGTGGGTGAGACGTCGTTACTCACAACACCTGAGGGAAGTGACAGTGGATGTAATGAGATTCTCAGTGCCCTGTCTCTCATACGCATCAGCACCACTAAATAGCATAAAGTGAGCAGAGGATTATGTTTATAAATGTTCTTCGCATGGCGGCCTGTAGATGACAGCCCGCCTTCACATATCGCCTCTTCTGTCTCCCGGCTTTAATTTTTCTCCAGCTTCTGATGAGACGATTAAAAATGTGTCGATGATTGATGCTTTCTAAGAGTTTAGCTAATAATTAATCAAACGGGGAAATTCATGAGGTGCTGCAACGTAGTTCGCTGCAAGGTAGCAAGAGTGCATACTTTTTTTTATTTTGCTTTTTGCTCGCTGCCGGCTGACAGACTGTCCGGCTGAAAAGGTCACTGCTTGACTGCTCATGAGTTTAACCTTTATCACAGCAGGTTTAAAAAAGTTTGCCATATACAGGACACATTTTTTTCAATTGTAGCAATGAATTCAAAAAAATAAGTAAAGGAAAAGAAATGTAGCGTCTACACTCTGCTGTTTATTACTGTTTTATAAAGCATGAAGCCCCACAAATAATGACTGTATCCCACATCATCATGGCCATATAATGCATTATTTATACATCCCTGCTATAGTTTACATTCTCACAGTATGTTCACTTTGGGATATGGATGGGAAAGCAAGAAAGGCAGATTTATTTGTAAAGCACTTTGAATTGTCTTGGGGTGAAGGGGTGGAAACGCATAAACCAATGAAAATTACATCAAAATTATACAAATAAAACAAAACACTAATACACTAAAAATTACTCCAACATTTCCCATGTCTCCCTACTGAGGAGGAACTAGCACCATGCAGCTGAACTAAATGTGTTTACATGCTTTTCAGTGGGTTTGAGAGCAGCTATCGTAGCCCAGGCTCCACAATGGAAATGGTTTTGCCTGAAAAGACGAAGACGCCGGAGCCATTAATGTAACTTGCTGAATGCTGTCTTCACTGTCAACATCTCCAGCAGCAGCAGAAAAGTGTGGGAGAGCACATACAGCATCACTCATGACATAGTAGCACAACCTTTTAACAAGGTGCACGTCAGCTGTGGCTCAGTCCAACACAGCAGCCCAACAACATTATGACACCCTAGATTGCATTTAGTGTTGTTTATCATTCTGTGGCTAAAAATAAATAAATCAGGAAACTGTATGGGTCATGCTAACTTTGTGAAAACTTTGCAAAGTAACATGAGCTCACTGCAACTTTGCAAAACAGCTGATTTCTGCATGAATCATTTCAGAAGTTTGTTTTGGAGTCTGACCAAAAACCTGGAGTTTGAGACTTTTTTATATAAACAAATGTCTGTTAGATTCACCACAAATGAATTCATGCAATGCTGATGACGTTTATCAGCTCCAGATAAAGAGTTTGAATAGTAGTAGAGACATTTTTAAAATATTTTCCATCAACCAGCAGTGACTGGTTTGCCAGAGTATGAGGTTACACCAGAGCATGTGTCATAAGCAGCATTTGTGTAATAACTGTTGCTGCCAGAAGAGGGAGACAGAAACACCACTGGTCAAAAACAAAAAACAGAAGTGAGGGATTTTGCTAACTGCCTTTGGGATCTCCATCAACTCAATTTGATGGGCCTTGGAGGATGGAGGCAGGAAGAAAAAATACTGGAAAACTTTTGGTGTGGGAGTGTCATCTTTTAATTCCAGATGTGGAAAATCTTGATTTATTTATTTATTTGCAGAGATGAGATTAATTCCAGCTGTGGAATTACAACAACTGAATTTGATTAACAGTGTGATGTTGGAGATTAATTTTCCACTTCCCTGAAATCAACTGGAGCAACAGACCAAACCTGATTACACCAAACACCCAGCTCTCGATAAAAGCTATAACCACTGTGGATCCATAGACTATATATAGACTAGATGAAGCTAACACGGTGACACTTGTTGGTTTTGGGAGTCTAATTTTTGAAGCTGGGAGATTGGCATTTTATCGTGGCCATCTAATGGTAAAATGGTAAATGAAGTACATTTATATAGCACTTTCATGACCTTAGCTAGGTCCCAAAGCACTTTACCAGGCAACTCATTCACCCATTCACACACCAATAGCTACTGAGCTGTTATGCAAGGTGCTAACCACCATTGGGGGCAACTTAGGGTTCAGCGTCTTGCCCAAGGACACTTCGACATGTGGACAGGAAGAGCCGGGGATCGAACCCATGACCTTATGACCC
>OOFC01018259.1:0-23687 GCA_900323345.1 Pseudochromis fuscus
GAGAGGAGAGGAGAGGAGAGGAGAGGAGGAGAGGAGAGGAGAGGAAGAGGAGAGGAGGAGGAGGAGGAGAGGAGAAGAGAGGAGAGGACTATAACTATAAACAGCTACATACTGCAGCTGCAAATTAGAAGACCAAGACAATGACCTGAAAGATGCTAACATGCTGTACAGGGAGAATCAGATTGCTGTGGTGAAGTTATTCCTTTAACATTACATAGTCTTTTGATTGCATTATGTAAATGTTGTCATTTGGCAACTGATTGGATGACAAATACCCCTTTTCCACCAAACAACAACGGGTGCTAGTTCCAGACTGGTCCTAGTCCTGGTGGTTAGTTGGTTCAGATCCCGTTTCTCCTATGAACCAGTTTGCTTTTCCACTGGCAAGGAGCCAAGTTGGGGCCGCGTCACGTAAAACATCAGTACGTCACTGCATAGGTAGCCAGTTCACAACAAACGGCCGCTAGCAAGCTAGCTGCTGTTAACAAACTACTGTTACCCTGTTACTGTCAGTCCATGAAAAACATATTTTTTCAGCAGATATTCATGTTGCTGGTTTTACAGTCTACACTGAGATCCAGAGCCAAAACTGTAAAAACTTTTCATTACTTTACTCTTCTACTTTCGCTTGCTGTGTTTCAACCGTCACTCCTCCAGCTCCTTGTGTAGTCGCTGCTTAATCTGTGCCGAGTCTGGCCCAGCAAAGAAGTGGGGCCAGAGGTGGCCCCTGTTTTAGCAGCTGGGGCCGGTTCTCGCAGTGGTGGGAACACATCAAACTGGGGCTAAATCAGGACCTGGCCCTGGAACCTGTTTGGTGGAAAAGGGGTATCTGGAAGTCAGTGTTTTGGAGCCACCATCTTGTGGCTGTAGGTGGTATTACATCTTTTTTTTTGCACTTTCTCTTTAGTTTCCTTTTTCAGACATGGTTGCTTCGTCCATTTCTATGTACATGAAGTCCTTGACTTACATCAGAGTTCTATTCCTACGGTGCAACATGAGACGATTTCCACCATAAGTCGTAATCAACCCTTTTTAACTTTAATTAACCCTTTCGCCAGCAGTAAACTGAGATTAACAGCACCCTGAACAGTGGCGCCCTGCAAAATATTAGCGACATTCAACATTTTTGCCTATTTCTCTTCATGACATGCTCCCTGAAGCTGTTTGTGGTCTGGGTCATTTTAAACATAAACTAGTGGACCGGTGTAGTGGTCTGTTCCATCTGGATGTAGCACAATCCAAATGGCGTCCAAGCGGCGAATGCAAACAAAACTGTCTTCCTGGTAAAGTGCCATGTAACGACGTATTCGTCCACTCCGCTCGCCAACTAGTTCCTGGACGAAATATGTTTTAAAGTTGCAAATGTACGTTGGAATGATGGAAGAAGACTTTCTAAATAAATGTATTGGAGGTGGCGATGTAACCATGAGACGCTGTAGGTTGAGGACGTTGTAAATTGAGGACTTCCTGTACAGACTATGGCTCTGAGCTACTGTGCAAACATGGAAGCACAAGATGGTGGCCTCCATGAGAGAAGCCCCGCCCCCTTTGTGAATGTAAAGAACTCATTCTAAGGAAACAGCAGATGACTAATCACTACAAAAAAAAAAAAATAAAGTTATTAATTACCCCTGCAAACAGTTCCCAAAACTGTTTCTTTGATGATCTTAAGCCAAACAATTAACCTGGGGACTTCAGGGGCTCTGAGTCTATTATTGCTGCCAGCTGAAGCTCCACCTCACTCCAGCTCTCCACATCTGAATATGTGTGAGAACCTACAATGAAACCTTCCAACATATAATCTGACAGACGTCACCTCCAACCTCATGGAGGAGTCACAGTTCAGTCCAGTGGTGAAGATACTTGAGGATGATATGTAGAAACTGTTTGCAGAGTTAATTCTGTAAAACTGTGGCGGAGCAGCTGTGGGCTGACATTAAGCTGTTGAGCTGTGGTTTAGTCACAGCTGAGCAATAAAGAGCATTTATTCAGACCCTTGAAGTAAAAGCACAACAATGTTATTATAGTTAAGTATGAGTAAAGGTTCTTAATTCAAGTTCCCACTTAAGTAAAAGTACAAGTGTATGATCAGGACAGTGAAAAGTATGAGAAGTAAAAGTGTATACAAGATGCAAATAAGATGTTACTGCTATACAATATGTTTAAAATGACTAAATTATTATTACTGGTGCATTAATGAGATTAATTTTGTAACTGTTTCATATTAGACTGAAAAGTAATGATCATGTCACATGTTACATTAAGCAAAAGTTACAGTGTTTACGTCGTCTGATCAAAACTCAACAAATTTTATTCATATTCAACTCATATTTATTTTCTTGTACAAAAAAAACAAACAAAAAACAACAACCTTAAAATGTGTTTGTATGTCTGTGAAGCATGACCCCACTTTATCTCAGCAAACCATAAACGACCTAATAGTTATGAAAATGTCCAATAACAAGTTTAATATTCTCTTCATAACAACTCTGAACCACACTGTGCAGCCCCGCCTCCTTGGTTCCTGTCACAAAATAATAACCCAGAAAGGATGTTGGAGTGTGAAGAGTGAAATAGCTGGTGATAAAGTAAAGTGATGAGCAGTGAGTGGAGACAGTGTCTCACCGCGGGGCGCCGTGGTCGCCGGCCTTCCTGAAGCTCCTCTGCTGTAACATGCTGCTGCTGCTGCTGCTGTGCTTATGTCCCACTGTCGCTGACTGACTGAGTGACTACTGCTCTGAACACACACACACACACACACACAGGATGGAGTGGAATCCAATAAGCAAACAGAGAGAGAATTGGAGGAAGTGGAGGCTCTGCTCACTTCCCTGATGGTGGGAGAGGGCGACTGCACACTTACATCCACTCCATTCACTGAAGGCAGGGTCGATAGTTTCCTCTCTTTTTGGTTCAAGCTCTTCAAAAAGTAATTTATCATGAGTAGCAACAGAGAGAGAGGTCTACTGCTGGAACTTCTCATTCATGCAGACTGCTCTCTCACTGGCTCTCAGGTGACGAGGGGAACGCCATCATGTTACTGTCATAACTTTGGGAGACTCCATGAAAAGAAATATAGTTTGCTGGATCGCTGAATGGATTTAAGGAGAAAAGGCAGAATTTTATTTTATGAAGTTACTGTCAATGTTTTTCTTTGACAACTACAAAGATGCACACGATAACATACAAGCATAGACTGTTTATAGAAATGAACGAAGCAAGTGTGACGTCACCCGTTGGTTTGTGGACTTGTGTCCATGGCATTTGAATGACACCATGTTGGTTGTTTGGAGCCAGAAGTGACGATATTTGGAAGATGTATAATAATAATAATAATAATGATAATAATAATAGAGATAATAAGAAGGAGTAAGAAGGTAAGATTGAACCTGAGATTATTGTGTATGACTAGTTGGAGACCAGGCCTGTCAATCAATCTAACCACGCCCCTACATTTTCCTCTTCTCTCAGGCAAATATCTCCTTAATGATGAAATGATGGAGACCACCAGCAACCACAAAGATGCCCCCCCCAAAAAAAACAATCACAGTATATCACAATATGGATCAAAATCAGTGTAAAACAACCACAAAACAAGCAAAATGATCACAAATGAATGCAAAATATACAAAGAGATGCAACATAATCACAAAAATCATCACAAAGAAATGCAAAACAACTATGAGAGAGTGTGAAATGACACAAAACAATCACAATGAAACACAAAATGACCAGAAGGTGACACAACATTTCCACAAAAACATGCACAATAGAGAAAGAAATGCAAAATGTCTGCTTAGGAATGTAAAACTACCACAAAGAAAGGTAAAATGGCCAAAATGAGATGCAAAACTATCCAAGAATATTCACAAAACAAACCACAAAATGATAAAAAAAGACATAAAACAATCACAAAGATACAAAACTACCACAAAAACCTACAAAATACAGAAAGACGTGGAAAATGGTTATAAAACAACCACAGTCAGACACAAAAGTACCATTAAAAGGTGTGTCACTGCCATTAACAAACCTAAACTGTAACTGTGTGTTTTTAATAAACACAGAAATCTAGATGTCTATAGACATTTCTCACATTCAGCAGGATACGTGAAAACATTGGTGTGAAGAGAAAAAACCTTTGTAATCATCTGTCATAATCTGCAGTCTCATTAACCCTCAAATGTTTTCTGTATCCTGGGGGAAGCAGTCATGTGACCAGCTGTGAGGTGAGGAGGGAGCTTTAAGCAGGTAACCTTCAAATCACAGTTGAGTATTTCGGTCATGTGACGCAAGTATTCAAAAATTATCCCCATAATTTTTTATATTAAAATTTAAAAGGGCCGCCTGCATGAACAGAGACACAGTGTAAGCGAGTTTATTCACATTTATAAGATGAGATAAAAAGAAATATAAAAATAAGGATTTAACAAAAAATAACACCAATACATCGACATAGAATAAATGAACAATAGAAGCAGGTATTTTGACAAAAATATACACAAATACACAGATATATATTAAAAAATACAGCGATAAGGCAGAGGTTTAGTTTAGAAAAAAACAAATGTTAAAATTTTGCACTTTCTTCTTAAAAAACACTGAATACACTTTCTAAATTTTGTGATTAAATAGAGGATTGTTACATTTTTACCGTAAATGAGCAAAAAAAAAAAAGAAAGAGAAGAAATTAAAATATAAAAATCATCCCAGGACATATAGTGTGAATGGGGGAAATGGTCAAAGCTTGAACAAAAATTATGAAATTTACTAATTTTACTCTGGATACAATTGAAAATAACAATTAATTAATTTTAATTTGTGCGCCTGTGAGATTTCCTCATCATTAACTCAAACACCTCAACAGGACCATCGAGGTGGAGCTGCACTTTTCAACCACTTGGTGGCAGTAGAGAGGTGACATAACGCTGCTGTGAAATGAAACGCAGTTGTAGTGTTGACCGAGGCTCAGCAGGGGGCAGTGTGGAGTCGTAGGTGTGAACAGGAGCAGGTTGCTTGTTTGTCCACAGGAGGCGCTGTGTCCACACCCTTCCCCCTGTTCTCTGTGCTCTCACACACAAACACATGCAGTGTTTTGAAGCTGGGTTCACTCAGGGCTTAGCTTGGCTTTCTATTTTAGAACTCCACCCTTAACAGCTCTAAATGGACTTAGTGACTCCACCCCACCCCCATCCTGCTGCGGGACTCTGTGTGTGTGTTTCTTTTAATGTGTGCGGAGGTGGGTGAAAAGAAAAAGACAGGGAGGAACTGAAAGGGCAAGGCATCAGGAGGAAATGTAGGTCACGTTAGATGGAGAGGGGGAGCGAATGGAGGAGGACGACGAGACGCTCGGCCTCCCAGAATCCCTGATGTGGCCGGTGGCAAATGAACAGCAGGACCACAGAGACAGAGAGTCACCGAGGGATGAAGAAAGAATCTGAATCGATCACTAGTGTACTCTCTGTGTGTCTGTGGGTGTGTGTGTGCTCGCTCTGACCAATCAACAGCAACCATTACAGTGGGATGCTTCCTCCCTCCTCCCTCTCTCCTTCTACAAAGAGGTGACCTAAATACTAAATCTGCCAAACAGTTGGAGAAAAACTAAAAGAAACTGCTCTCTGACTGTGTGTGTGTGTGTGTCTGTGTGTGTGTGACTGTGACTGTGTGTGTGTTGGGGTTATGGTAAATGTTGCATCAGTAATGAAAGCCATAGTACTGCAGCTCAAAGCTTTATTCTCCCCTGTTGGCATAGCAACCACTGAGTCAAACCAGGATGATCACAGAGGGCCTGATTACCCAGTGTGTGTGTGTGTGTGTGCGAGTGTGTCTGTCTGCTGTGTGTTATTTTATCAAACATCAATGCTACAACATTGTTAGAGATGGACAACACACTGTGTTTTCACTGCTACATCATTACTGTGGCGCCTGCTAGCATGATGAAGCTAATAACTCAGATTCTGGTATCAGCAGAAAAATATGTCCGAGTCACAATCACAGTTTATAGTTTCAGATCTGTGAACCCTTGTTGAACATAGGGCTGGAATAATTCATTGGTTATTTCACTGGCAGCAATCAAACTGTGCAATAACACTCCACTGTTTGTGTTTGTCCTAAATAATAAGCTCACTCCCCCATTTGCTGTTGTGCTTTTTTGTGTTGCGGTGGTTGGCAAATGGCGCTCTCGAGCCATCAAAACCAAGCTTCCACTTCAGCATTTAAAACATCCAGATCCAGGGTTTGGTTTGTCCGTTGTGGACTTCATTAGAAACAAGAGGGTCTGCTTCCTATGCAAATGTCAAGAGCGCATACTGAGGTAGTGAAAACACTACAATTGTGTTTTCCAGCCGATTTACACCAATGAAAAAACAGGCGTTAATAATACGGTATATTCCACTTCTGCCAGTAGGTTACACACTGTGTCTTTAACCTTTAACCACAGGTAATTGAAAGCTTTAAACAAATAGCTAATTCAGTGGATTTTCTGGTGAGGACAGTCTTGAACATTAATCCTCCAGGACCTGCTGACATGGTACAGACTGTTTGAAATCAACTTGTACAAAGGCAAAAGTAAATTTAAGTCAAACGTAGATAAGGACACACCCTTATCTCTATTTCATATGGGCCATCTTCAGGTTTTCTGTAGTGGCATTCATAGTTTTGTAAAGAATGGAAAAAGTGAGCTTAAGGAGAAACCTGTAAACTCCGGCGTGCTCGTCAGATTGAGGGGTCCTCCGTTTGAAGAACCTTAGACATCTCAGTCGAGTTGACACCAGCCTGAAAATGTAGCTAACAAAGCCTGCTAACACTTGGCTGCTTACATCTGCCTTGTGTTACCAAGTCACAACTGGACAGCCAAGACACCATGAGTTCACACCTGGCATTTACATGTCTCCAAAGTGTCCTGCTGACCACTTGTGTTCATGTGTCACTACAACAACAATCCAGTGTGGGATTAATAAAATTGATCTTATCTCCTAATGCCAGGAGATCACCAGCTTGTGTAATCAGTTAGCACAGTTAGCACAGTTAGCTGTGCTAACCGTACAGACTATTCCAACTGATTCAGGTGAGAGGAAAACGTTTATGTCCAAGTTTGTGAGTTGTGAATCAGCACAGGGCAAGATGAAGGAGACTAAACTCAAGAAAAACTGTTTTTCTGTCACGTCCTTGTCTGAGACACATCAGGGCACATTAGCATTTACCACCACAGGTATGTGATCACATGTGTTTCAAACCATCAGATCTCAATGCCTTTTGGTGGTCATTCACACTTGTCCTTAGCGCAGTTTAGCGTTGTCCACTTGGGATCCTGTAACTGGATATGGATGTAAAGGCAGGTCATACCTTGATGATTTAGACATATCAAAAGTTCTCTTAATCAGTGGCATACGCTGAATTATCAGTGTTTTTTTTAAATGTTGGGTGTAAACATAGAAAACGTATTCATAAAGTATTAGTAACTTATAGAGAACTTTTGATAACTCATAAATAACTTATACCGACGAATGCTTAGCGTGTTGCCGGTGTTCACAATGATAGTCAAACTCATGCATAGCGCGAAGCAGCGTATCGTCTCTGCTTCGCTGGACCCCCCTCCATCTCTCGGATGACATGGACATCTACTCACCATGGAGTCCTGAGGAGTACTGATGGGCTCCTCCTGTGAACCGCGTTTTTATAAACCAATTCCCCTAAATGCTGCCATGCTGTAAGTCAGAAATACATTCAGTGGTCGTCCAGAACACGTCAAATATCTCTACATACGTTAATATGGAGGTAAGATCAATATAAGTTACGCATAGGTTCAATACCCATTACTTAAAGGTACAAATAAGTTTTGAGTACGCTCGACATTATCTCGACATATTTAGACTTACGAGTAACTTACAAGTCGTGTGTGTGAACACGTCAACAATCGTTTATCTTAATGACAACTTACAGCCCGTGTATGTGGGATGTAAGAGCCATACACTGGCATACGGAGAAAATTTTGTGAAAGCACAAAATCTTACCTCGCTATGCTACTATGTATACCAGCATGCTTCAGCGTGCTCTCAACTTTAACAAAACTTACCTATAACTTGTTTGAGGTACGCCAGCTTATTTGCCAAATGTTTCATGTGTCGACCTTTGCTGGCTAAATAGTTAAGGCGTGACAGCACCTTAAGCAGCTAAGTGTGAACAAATGCTAAAACTCGTCTTTATATGTGAATGCATGAAAACCATGGAGGAAATAGTGCGACCTCTCAGCCACGCTGCATCATGTTTCTGTGCTTTGCTGTGAGCGCGCGGGTTGGGAACAGCGGTCGGCAACAGTATTGTGCCAAGATCCAGCACCTGCAGGGCCCGGCAGCTTGACAAGCTCGTTACTTACAAACGTCTGAAGAAACCTTCCTCAAGAAATATGACAAAAACGCAAAAGGGTCGTGACCTCCGCTTTAGCCTTTGCTTCCGACATCTGTTCTTGTCAAAGGAACTCAACCCACCCCCCCCCACAGCGCACTTATTAAAAAACATGCAAATATGTTGGCAAACACCTCTGTGAGCATCTGCACACCATGACTGTGGAGCTGCAGATGCATAAGTGTGTTTCAGGCTTGAAGAACCATAAAGATCTGTACAGATAAGGAAAGGTTTCCCGGCATGTGGTTCGGATAGGCGTCATTTCAGATATGCTTTTTATTTGTCTATCAGTGAATTCAGATCAGTTGACATAGAAAACCTACTTTCTGCTGTCAATCAACTGTACACCATATTAAAACAGACCTCACTGTTTTTGTTGTATCCCATTTGCCCTGCGGTCAGTCTACACTGATAATAAACACAAAGCCAGAGGAATTTTTGTTTATTACAGTCTGTAAGAAGCTGAGACTCAGTAATGTGGAACTAACTGAATCAAGAGACAGCAGGTTTATTATTGCTGTAGTCAGCCGAGAGACAAAGTGAGCTGCTTTTGTTTTTAAAAGAAGTGTGTGTTTTTTAAAAGGAGTGTGGAGTGAAGAGTCAGTGTGAGAGCGAGGCTGCTTGTTACAGAGTTATTATGAACAAAAAAACCCATGCCATCATTTCTCAGAAAACCACAGAGCTGGTTGCCATGGGAATGCTGCAGGGAGCTCCTCATCCTCCCACCAATGGGCTTCAGCGATTTGTTACCGCGGGAAACCTGGCTTGTTGCCTAGGAGACCAGAGGCTGTGTGTGTGTGTGTGTGTGTGTGTGCTCCATCCAGCTCAAATGAAGAGTTGTTTCTGCTTGGCTGAAACACTCAGTGGTGAAGAGAAAAAAGAAAAACAGAGATATCTGGGATTACTGGTGTGCCGGAGTATTATTGATCTGGTAATTGAAAATTGGATATCAGCCAGTGAATGTAGCTAGTATGAAAAATAACATGGCTACACTGATTCTGTTTTTGTTGTACAATTTGTTCCTACTGCTGCATACTGCCTTTGTTGCAGTGAAAAAAATGCACTCCTTATAATGAAAAATAATTTCTGCATGAATACTTTCCTCAGTAGACGATATAGGCAATGCTCCAATCCATGTTCAAGACCACGATGATCGACACAAAATATGCTAGCGTCCTATTTGTCCTAGACCTTTGATTGAAAGGATACACAAGCCAAGGAAACAGTCAATAATCAGGACATCAAATATCATGCTGTGAAATTTCTTTCAGTGGTTTTAAATAGTGTCCACTAAGGGTGTCACTTTTTATTTAAAATTTGTATATTCATTTAAATGTGGGGTTGAATGGTCATATTCGAACTGTATTGACCTGCTCAAAGCGGAGGCTGCAGTCTGTCTATAGGTGCCTCAGACTGGCTCAAAAGTCGTGCAGGTCCCTATGCATGACATGGGAGTGAAGAACAGTATTTGCAAGCAGAAAATCAAATTACAGACTAAAACTGACGGCCTTAGTGTCTACAGGGAATGTTTTTTATGCGGTGAACAATTTGTCCGTGCTATGATGCTACGTTACAAAACCAGACTGTGTATAGAATTGGACAAAGCAAGCATGATGTCATCTGTTGGTTTGTGGAGTAGCGTTTTGAAGCTAAGAGTTTGGTATTTGAACGTCGCCATGTTGGTTGTTTGGAGCAGGAAGCGACAACATTTATGTGTGACGGAAAGAGCAAGGAGGAAGGTCTAACTCCTGGACCTGAAGTCACTGCCCACCTTTGGTACTGGTCTCATTGGAGACCAGACCTGTCAATCAAGCTAACCACTCCCCTAAATATTCCTTTTTCTGATGCCTAATATGTACTCTTTTTCTTTCAGATGGTCTCCCAGATCTTTGATAAGAAGAGTTGTCTCTAGCTAATGACATTGGAATGATTTGTTTTTTGGAGCCAGCATCTAGTGGTCGTTGGGAGTATTGCACTTTTTTGAACTTTTGCATTGGCCCCATTTTTGCGGCCCGGTTGCTTTGTCCATTTCTGTGTACAGTCTATTGGCTGAAGCCTCATGCAGCCACAATTCACCAAAGGGATACTCCCTCTTGTGGTGAATTTAAGTTATTACAGTGTAAGTGCTGTTTAACACAACCACTAAGTTTGATTTAACATCTGCTCCTTGATAGAGAAAATCCACTGGATGCTTAAACAGTTGTGACCTTACATCTGAAGGCGTCGCACCAAAAAAACATCCCGTTAGTTGTTGACTTACACAAATTTCAATTGCTTTTTTTTTTTTGTTTATTTGTTTTGTGGACAAAACCATATAACACCACTCAGTCTTTTTAGATGGTGCACACAAATGTAAAATTACTGCATTGAAAACAAATGCTGCCAGTGCAAAATAAAAAATATAAACTCCCTGAGGTCACTGGCCCTGAGTGGATCGACTCACAGACAGCGGTCAATCTGAGCAAATGTTTGGCTTTGAGTCTGTGAACTTCGACACACTAAAGAGGTACAAACAGATGAGCGAGCTGCCAAAGGTTGTTGAGTAATCCACAGAGCAGACGCCCGACATGGTACAAATACACGTGTCCGGTGTGGCCATGTTGTCCCAGCAGCGACCCAGGTGAATGTTAGCAGTTAGCTGATGATTTAGCGAAATGATTTTACAAACATGTCCACAAGCAGCAAGGTAACTTCAGGGTCTGTAACATAGACTGTAAATACAGTAGAATGGACGACGCCAACGTGGCATCACCTGTTGGCTTGTGGACTCCAGAAGTTTAGTATTTAAGGTGCCAGAAGTGACCATATTTGGATATGATGGGAGAAGTGAGGAGGTGGGTCTAAACCTTGAACCTGAGGACACTGTGGCACTTGTGTCCAATGTGTGTGAGACTGGAGTCTCATTGGAGACTCATTGGAGACCAGACCTAAATTGAGTTTGACTCGAATGAACTGTCATTATTTTATATATATAGAGAAAAAGTCCTTTACTCCAGATTTAACCCTGCTACACCTAAACCTCAAAATGTCTGAGCTTTCTTCTATCCATCATTGCTATTATTACAATCTTATGCAGTAAATTGTAAAGGGGCTGCTTCACAGGCTTCCAGGAGAGGCGTGAGTGAAATCATCGTAATGACACCATATTGGCTGTAAAGTGCAATGTCTCAGCTTTCATAAACTGCTGGAATTTTTCCAATACCGCAAACCATGGCATAATTATGGTAATCCAAAATCAACATGCTGCCGGCGACACATTCAGTTTTAAAGGGTTAAGAGACCAGAATCAACCCCTTACAGCTGTATCTCAATTCTCTCCAAATATGTCGTTTAAAAAAGACAAACCAAAACTGGAAACATCGTAAAGTTTAACCAAACTGTATCAAATACGATCGACTGTAGACTAACACACATTTCGGGCTCTAATGAGTGTTTACAGGAGGATGGTGAGTCAAAATAAATTACTGTGTGTGTGTTGGTGGTGATGAAAGAACATGTCAGCCAGTGTAACAGTGGAGCTCTGTGGTAGCTCAGAGAAAAGACACATAAAACTTTTCATTAAGATGCATTCGGTGTTGTTTTTTAACGGGATTTGTAGATACCAAGAAAGAATAGAGAATATGATCTGACTTTTCTTTTCAGTCTGATTTAACTTCAACTCCTTTTTTTCTGTCAAGCGCCACAGCACAGACTGATGGGCTGGTGTTTTTATGGTTTGAAAATGTGCTTCATTGTTCTATATAGCAATAATACCCAAGGATTTGTAAGTTTATTTAAGAGTTAAGGTTGAAGATCCAATGTGAAAGTAACTTTGCAATTCCAAGATGTGTTTGACAAAGCATTCCAGATGAGCGCAAAGAAAGAAGAGTGAGAGAAAGTATTCAAAACATGATGAATTATTGATAAGCGAGCCATCTGGAGATGCAAATAACCTCCTACTAATTCACCAAGGACATCACCTGAGAGCGCGACAGCACTGCAATGCAGGGGGAACTATCACAAAGTGTGTTTGACCGGAGAAAATCATTGTGGGACTGAAGCACACTTCCTGATTCTTGAGACTTTTTTGCATTTCAGGACTCACATCTGCAGGAGAAGAGGTTTTATTCTGTGCAGCTACTGAGGATTGTGTTGTCTCGTGGGGGCTGCATTTATCTCTTAACCCTTCCCACCCTGGAATTCCCTGTGCAGGGACCAGACAGCATCTGTTATTAAAACACTACCCGGCGCTGTTTGTTGAAGGTTGCACAGTCAGTGAAGAGCCTGTTCAGTGGGGCTGAGATTGAAATGGATACAGCAGCTGTCGTGCTTCATTTATGTTAGTCTACATCGGTGGTACTGGCTCATCATTGTAAGGCAGTTTAGTTCCTCGCTACCTTTTACTGATTTGATTAGGTGAAAGTAAAATTGTCCATTTTTGTTGGAGTTTTTCACATGTCGCTCAGGCCTAGTGATAAAGAGAAAAAGACTTTTTATAGAAATGGACGAGGTAATTGTGACATCACTGTTTGTGGACTTGCTTGTTGGAGCCAGGAGTTTGGCATTTGAATGTGGCCATGTTGGTTGTTTGGAGGCAGAAGTGACCATATTTGTATATGATGGAAGGACTGAGGAGGCGGGTCTAACCTTTGAACCTGAGGTCACTATCCAGTGTGGAGGAGACTTGACTTCAGCGCCAGTGTCATTGGAAACCAGACCTGCTGAGCAAACAAGCCATACCTCTAATTATTATTCGTCTTTTTGAAGCCTACAACCTAATAAGCTACTTAAAAAAAATAATAATTTCAGATGATCCACCAGATGACTGAGAAGAAGGCCTGACTTTTCTAATGACATCAGACTGACTTGTGGAAAAAAAATTATGGAATAAGTATTTTGTGATTGAAAATGACCTTTTTTGAACTGAGGTCAACTGGAGCCAGCATGTAGTGGAGTACTGCCCTTTTTTGCACTTTAGCCTTTAGCATTAGCCTCATTTGTGGGGCCTGGTTACTTCCATTTATGTCCATTTCTATAAACAGTCTATGTTGTATCCAAAAAGCCCAGGCTTATTTATGTTGACCATACAGAGTTCCTACGGACTATTTAAGTCTGTAAATGTGTAGCTCATAGCTTCCATGTAAGACACAATATGAGCTGCTTTACCTGCTAATACATGATAACAAAGTAATGGTGAAAAGCTATTTTATTAATATAACATAGCACAAGCACAATACAGTGTTTTAACATGTATGATTTTACATGCTGATTTAAGTTGTAAGTTAGTTTGTGGGGACTGTTCAATCTATTGTTTGACTGTTTATTACTTTGTATCTATGTATCTAATCCATTACTCTCTCTGTTCATCAGTTTTAACCATTAGTCTATATTTATAGCTAATTAATTATTTACTTTTAGCTAACTAGTTAATCTATAATTTTAGCTAACTGTTAATCACTTTTAGCTAACTAGTGAATCAATTATTTTAGCTAGCGATTTATGTCTTTTAGCTAACTAGTGAATTTATTATTTGAGCTAACTGTTAATCACTTTTAGCTAACTAGTTAATCCCTTATTTGAGCTAACTGTTAATCACTTTTAGCTAACTAGTTAATTTATTATTTTAGCTAGCTATTTATAACTTTTCGCTAACTAGTTAATCCCTTATTTTTGCTAACTGTTAATCACTTTTAGCTAACTAGTTAATCCTTTATTTTAGCTAGATATTTATTACTTTTTGCTAACTAGTTAATCCCTTATTTTAGCTAACTGCTAATCACTTTTAGCTAACTAGTTAATCCTTTATTTTAGCTAACTGTTAATCACTTTTAGCTAATGAGTTAATCTATTATTTTAGCTAGCAATTTTACTACTTTTAACTTACTACTTTATCCATTATTTGTGGTCAGTACAGTATATTGTATTTGTTTACAGTCACTGCAGGCTTTAATTGGCTTTAAAGGACTTGTTAGCTTTTTGCTTATGTTATACACATTTGTGCAAATCCCCATATAATTAAAGCTTTGCAGTAAAACAAACAGTGCTTTGTGAATCTTCCCAAACCTTTCACTGTCATCATGAAACCACCTAAACCTCACACTAAACAAAATACTTTCCGTTGAGCCAGAGTGTTTTGATTGAGGTCACTGGTGCCAAACCTGATTTTCCAACAGTTTACTTCTATCACCAGCTTTCTGAATATGGAAGTGAAAAAATAACCCAGTGTGTGAAGTACAGTCACTTTGATGACTCATGTAGTCTTTGGACTTTGTTTTGTCTGTTAAAGCTGTTAAGCATTTTGCTGCACACAGAACGTTTGCACCACTTTGAAAAATGCTTATCTACTTTGTAGAAACTGTTTCAGCGCCCACAGCATTTGTGCGTTTTTACACAGCCACAGCATAGCTGCAAAAAATGAAATCCCCCACCTTTAAATTGCACTGAATTATAAGCTTTGGTAGACAAAAAGCAGCCCTGGCTCTGGCCTTGAAAATCCCACGCCTCTGTGTCGTGCGTTGCGTATGTCAGGGCAGATTTCGTGAAGTGCTCCTCTTTTTATCTTTAACAAAGAGAAAGAGGTCATTGTCCTCCCATGAGTATTTGCTCAGCTCTGACACAGACTGAGGAGGACAGAAAAGAGGGGAAACAGGAAAGGAAAGGCTTTGTTTAGGTCTGATCTTAGACCAGCAAGCCAGGACTTAACCATTGAACCACCTCCAGGCCCAGGGGTTCTACATTTAGATGGAGATGCTAAATATTGGAGGTGGTTCACCTCCTCCTCCTCTAGTGTGTTGTTACGCAATGTGTGCATAAAGAAAGAAATGAAAACCTGATGCTGTAATTATAACTTACCACCTCATAATTACAAGAGCATGAACAGATCTGGTAATTGTGAGAAAAGATTAAAGCTCAGATAGCTCCTAGAGAGGACAGTGATGGTGGCACCTTTTGATTTATTGCAGTGACAAAGAGACTGAACATGTTTTTTTTTTCAACAAAGTTTATTTGAAAATGTCTTTCAAAAGGTTTCACTTGTATAAACTAGAATTATGTTGTTGCCATGGATTCAGTGAGTTGCTCTGTGGTCTGCAGCATGTACTTTGTTTTTTTTGTTACCCTGTATTTATTACACTTTGGAAAATTAAAGGAACACTGTGAAATATTGATCTATTAACTAAAATCGAATATATCATTAAAGTTGCACTGAAACAGCATTTCTAGTGTGTCTAACTTCTGCGTCGTGATGCATTTCCGTCAGGAGCAGGATATGTTTGCGACCAAATGTTTGGAGCAATTTGATTGGATCATTGAAGCAATGAAACACTACAGCTAGCCAGCTAACGTTAGCAACGACACATACTGCACTTTCTCCTTTATTGTAAAACAGAACACAGCTACTGAGGTCGTAGCTGATGCTAAAAACAAACCCGATAAACATGATCCAGTTATGACAGGCATTTTACTTAGTCAATACATCAATGATCTGGTGGTCCATCTGAAAATTGATTCATTAAGTAGACATTAGGCTTCAAATAGAGCATGATTTGGGGCATGGTTAGCTTCATTGAAAGGTCTGGTATGCAAGGAGATGATGCTGAAGTGGCCCACCTCCTCACTCCTTCTGGCTTATAGAAATATGGTCACTTCAGGCTCCAAGCAACCAATTTGGTGGCTTTCAAATGCTGATCTTTTGGTTTCAAAACCAACGGGTGACACAGTGACAGTCTTTGGTGAAGCCATGTTCAATGACAGTCTGTAAAAACTATAAAGCAGTCCCAAGTTGTTTCTGTTTGAACCATCTCCAGCTAATATTCCAGCAAAATACTGATTACTACTACAGCTGCCACTACTCTCTGGTGGTGAGGGGTCTGAACTGCAGATTGATTGACAGGTGGATGGAAGGATACTATTGGTTGAAATTCTTCTGGGCAAGATAATGAAAGTCTTTAAAAATCCAAATGGATTTTTTGGTAAATTTTTTGAGTGACATCATTAAGTAGGTGAACAATATGACCAGTGATGTGATCTATAAGGATTAAAAACAGAATCAGTCATGTTTAGCCCAGAACAGACAAACCAAATCCTGGATCTTATTGTTAAGCACAAGAACACAGAGAGCATACCATCATCGGCAAAGAAGAGAAAACATGAAGCAAAAAGAAATGTGGACGGATGAAGGCAGGAAACATGTCTCTTTTGCAATTGTGCAGATGCAAAAACTAGAAATCTAGTTTTGTTATTTGGACACAAACGACCAGAAGAGAGCCCAGCAGCTCAGATCTGTTGTCATTTACTGACAATATCTTGTTGCATTGTAGATAAATTCTCACATATTTTAACAGTGCCTATCATAAAAAGTTGGTTGAGGTCATCAATAACTTGTCGCTTCACTTGACCCCTTGACCGACTTCACAACATGACAGCTGAATGGAAACGGCTGACGACGCTCCGGCAGTTTAAGCCGAGTTGTACGAGGAAAGCTTCCACCGCTCACCTCCGTTCTCTCTGTGTCGACCTCCTTCTGGCTCCCCGCCTGCCTCCTGTTGAATATTTCAGGTTAACGCTAATGAAGGGAAGCTATCTGTCTCTCGCTGCAGCAGGAGCTTTAAATAGAACTGGAACATCAGTTCACTGCTCGCAATCCCACAGCTCGTCTCTCTGAGTGTGTTACACAACCTCTCCGACTGGCCTGGCACGATTCTAACACATCGAGAAAATGAATGGGGATTATGCAGCATGTGAAACTGATATCAGGCTATGATAATATTAAGTGTGAGATCAAAAGCGAGGACGGGAACCAAAGGGAAAAATGACTGAAGCTGTGCTGCAGTTTAAACGAAGAGGCGGTGGCTCCTGATGAATCGAGCTCCGACCATCAGGGCTCGGATTAAATCCCCACATGGGTGAATGTGTTTCATCACATAGCCTGGCTTTGTTGTATCCCTGTACTGCTGTTCATAATTAAACAGATTTACGTTCATTAAAGGGCTTGTTTTTTTTTTGAAGTGTAGTGAAATATTTTGACTATGTCAGGACCAGATGGAGGCCTGAATCTGTCAGTTTTAGTTTTTAACTCTGCCAAGGAGGTTATGTTGTCTGTTTGGAAAAACTGCTGAACAGATCTTGACAATGTTTTTTTGAGAGATGAAGAAAGATCAGAGGATGGGCTCTTCAAAATTATTATTATTAAAATACCAGATCGTGACATATTTCTGGCAAAAACAGGATATGTAGGTGGGACAAAACGTTTGGAGCAATTTGATTGGACCAATGAAACACAATGACACATGACACCATAGATAGACCTAATGTCACTAGATAACCTACAATCTACCTCATGAGATAAAATTAGTGCTGCATGGGGCGGCTGGGGCTCAGGTGGTATAGCGGGTTGTCCACAAATCGTAAGATCATGGGTTTGATCCCCAGCTCCTCCTGTTCACATGTTGAAGTGTCCTTGAGCAAGACACTGAGCCCTAAGTTGCTCCCAGTGGTTGCTGCCTTGCATGGCAGCCATTGGTGTGTGAGTGTGTGAGTGTGTGTGTGAATGAGATGCCTTGTAAGGCGCTGTGGGACCTAGCTAAGGTGCTACATAAATGTACTCCAATCATCATTTACCATTTACATGGTTACTAATAATACTTGATACTGTGCCAACAAAGTACTCATTACTGGTGCTGCTACTCTATGAATGTTTTCTTGTGGTAATCTGATTACTGATCATATAATCTGCAGACGATTGATAGACAGTTGGATGGGATGACACTATTAGTTGAAATTGCTCTGAGCATATTTTCCAGAATAAAGATAATTTTTGTGTATTCTGGGTGAACAATACGACCAGCGAAGGTATTTTTCATTTCACGTGGACTTTAACAAAGACAATGGTGACAGACAACCAGTAGGGGGCAGTTTAACACTGCTGCTGTGTTAATGAGCCCAAGTGGAAGAAAAAGAAGGAAGTGGTAAGTACAAACTGAAAAAAGTACAATGTTTCAAATCTATGGGTAAAATTCATAACTTTGTCACATCTTGAATGTATTTCATTGAAAATGTCATAGACTGTTTATAGAAAAGGACGAAGTAAGTGGGGCTCAAAAATAAGGTCAATGCAGAAGTGTAAAAAAGTGCAATACACCTGACAGCCACTAGATGCTGGCTCCAAAAACTCTGACTCCAACTGACTTTAATTCAAAAATCATCATTTTCAATCATGAAATACTCAGTGCTCTTTTTTTTCACAAGTCGTTCTGATGTTTCAAGTTGTTCTCAGTGATCTGGTCCCATCTGAAAAAACTCATCATTCAGTAGATATTCACAAAGAGCAATATTGAGGGACGTGGTTAGTTGGATCAACAAGCCTGGTCTCCAGTGAGAGCAGTGCTGAAGTCAAATCTCATACACATTGAACAGTGATCTCAGGTTCAAGGGCTGGACCCGCCTCCTCATCCCTCCATTGTATACAAATATGGTCATTGTGACTCCAAACAACCAACAAGCAACATTCAAATGCTGATCTCTTAGTTTCAAAGTGGGTGTCAGCAAACTTTGACCGTTCCTATATACTGTTTATGTATATTACATTACCCTTTTTTTTAACAGGGCTTTTATTGTGAAGGATTTACAGTGTGTTTTATTTTTTCACCCCTGTATTAGGGCTCTGGTCTTAACCAATGGTTGAGACTTGGTTTATCTCTCAGATTATCAGTTTTTATTCAAGGAAATACAGCAGGGTTTCATAGAAAAGTTATTATAGCAGAACTGAAATAATCAATATTATCATCCATGGTTTTGAGTATGAATTTTAGAAGTCACAATAGTGAACCCTCGGTGAGTCAGTGTTCATTTTAAACCCTGCTAGTATCCAGAACACACTTGAATCCTCTCTCTAAGTTGCCTCCACATCCCTCCTCTGGTTCCCTGTGTCTTTGTGCCTCCAGAGAGATGGTGAGAGTCTTCAGAAGTGCTCAGCATCCAACCGGGAGCCGGGTTGAAGAGACAGACAGGCACAGTGAGGATAGTCGGCCTGCAGAGATAAAGGCGTCCAGAGAAGAAAAGATGGAGAGCCTGCAACAGACAGATTTTCTGAGAAGAAAAAAAAAGAGAGATGATTAAACGAGGAGCCCGACGACATTAAAGTTCAAGCTCAGTTATGGGGCCGTGTGAACTGAGATGGCCTTTTTTTATCCAGCCTCCTTTTATACTGTGTAACACACTGCAGCAGAAAGATCAATGCTTTAATTTTATTAGTTATTACAGGGGTTACATCAAACCCGTTAGTGCACATTCATTCAATAGTTACATGTTGGCAGCATGAGTCCCAGTCTGAACACATAACAGCTGAAAGTGAAAGATCTGTCATTATCATGCAGAGCGTATTCATGAGCTGTGTTTGCGTGTGTGTGTGTGTGTGTGTGTGTGTGTGTGTTTGTGTGTGTGTATGGGGTGTGAGCTGTGAGCACTCTAGGCTACACTGCTATTTATAACTGACATTGGCAGAGTTGCATGAGGACAGGCTGTGGAAGGCAGTGAGAGAGATGCAGAGAGAGGACGTGTTGAATTGTATCTGCCCTGATTTTACTTTAGCATCTTGTACTGATCACACTCCCTGTGACAACTGACACTCGAACAGGGTTTTAACTGAGCATATGCTGACCCTCATATGATGCATCGTTAACAGACACCTTCATTCATCTCAGGATTGTAAAGCTGTTTTGATTCTGTTTTTGTTTTTCACTTACTGCCATTCATGTAGCCCCGCCCCTGAACACGAGATAAACACTTTATACAATATATCCGTGTTGCAGAGAATTGCATTGATTTTATTTTTAGAGATTTGCCTCAACATGAACTAAGTAGTTGAGTCTGTTCAGCACAAAAGCCTTATTTACCTCATGATGAAATGATTTTCAGATGGACCATCACATCACTTACACTGGTCTACAAGGAGAAGGCCTCAGAAATGAAAGTAGCTAGATTTTTACCAGAATTGGGTCATCAATAAAGAAAAATTAAGTCCAGAGTTTTCTTTTCTAATTTGATTCAAAAGTCAATAATTTCCAAAACTTTGTAGAGCAGTGTAATAAGAAGAGCTGACTTTAGTTAATGACATTGCATTGACGTGAGAAACAAGTATTTCATGATTGAACATGAGGATTTTTGAGGAGTTTTTTTAAGCCAGCATCTAGTGGCCATCGGTGGTATTGCATTTTTTTGCATTCTGGCATTGGCTTCACTTTTGAAACCCAGTGGCTATGGCTAATCTCCATAAACATGTTTACAGCCTTGTACTAAAAGTGCTATGGTTAATTTATACATTCATCATAGCTGTACAAGAGCTACATTTTATCCTAACCACAAAGCCATGGTTAGAGATTTAGAGAACTTGTATCACTTTTGGTTATTCAAATAAAAACGTTAATCATCAGCATATTGATTTACTTTGTAGTCTCTTTATGTAGAGTCTATGACTGGTAACTGCAGATGGGAAATATAACTTGGCCTGAAAAACAATTTATGTTAAAAATTGGGTTTTTTTGTATCAATCCTTGAAGTAGAACCTGTCTGAATTTCTTGTTTTATTCAAATATGTTCTTAATTATGTTAAATGTTCACAGTGTAGAAGCCCCAAATCCCACATTACCATGGTTACCATAGCTTTTTATTAAAATCTGATCACATATTGTGTTGTGAGTTGATCTGTGGTTAGCTCATCAACGTGTTTGACGTTTTCTGAGTGGCTACTTTAGCCTATTTACAGATAAGAAGAATAACTTCAAATGATAACAGATATGATAAAAACAAACTTCTTCAAATCTTCCAGTTATATCAAGCCTTTTAGCCCTTTTTTTTTTTTATCACTAACCAGCATGAAGTCCATGGTTCAGTCTTTCTACTCTAGTATAAAATTTTCAGGAGCAAGGAGCCAGTCTTTGCCAAAAAAAAAAAAAAAAAAATTAAAAAAGAAAAAAAACCCTTCCTCCCCATACTTAAAAGGTAATACCTTGGAGAAAGAAATTCAGAAAGGAGCGTGGCAGGCATTTATCAGGCAGCCAAAAACATCATCCCAAATTAATTCAAATGTGTAATTCAGAAGAAACACTCAGACAGGTAAAAGTCTAAAGGTCTTCTCTGTTAAGGCAGGGCAGTGAGAGGAGGCATACAGATCAGACGAGGAGCAGGTTCAGGCAAAGGTCAGGATCAGGTAGACAAAAACCAGGAGTAAGCAGCATGGAAGACTACACCAGAACAGCATGGGCAGGCATTAAGGTATTAATGAGACAATGTGTGGGGAGGTCAGCTGATGCAGGTGTTGGGAACACTTAAGTAACAGCGTGACAGGCAGGAGGGCTCAGTGCTGGAGAGACAAGATGTACCATACAGCTCTGCTGTGAGTGTTGTAGAGCCAACACAGCCCCGGTGGCCTACATGCAAATAATACCACACTTGTGAAACCATTGTTTATAAGATTTAGGAAACAAGCCATATCATTTCCAAATATGGCCACTTCTGGCTTCAACAAAACAACATGGTGATGTTCAAATGTCAAACTCCTGGACACAAACCAATGGGTGATGTCAAAGTGACTACGCCCATTCATACATAGAGTCTGTGGTAATGTCCATGATAAACCCTGTTTGTCGTTCAAATTAAAAAAACTCCAGATAATTTATCAGGTCATGAGACTGTGGGTGAGTTGGTTGTAAATGTATGAACATGATGTGCAAAGAGGAATTAGTTTGTATTTGCTATTAAATCAGAATACCGTATTTTCCAGACTATTGAGCGCACCTGTCTATAAGCCGCTATTGAATTTATTCAAACAGTTTCATGTGGTCCCCTCTGACTGGGTCTGATGTGACGACGCTAAACGTATTAGCTTGTTAGCTTGTAAAAAGCTAACAAGCTTCGTGCCACCGATACATGAGAAACACCGGTGTTTAAGTTCAAAGCGTCGGAAAAAAGTGGCGGCTTATAGTCCGGAAAATATGGTAATTCATTTAAGAAGGTGGTGGTGAGCAGAGTAACACACCTTCACCTGAGGCCTGAGCATGTGAGAAGCGTGAGGATGATGGAGGAGGATGAAGAAGCCCACAGACACCTCCCGGCAGGTAACATCCAAACCCACTCTGTGGATCAGCGCACTTCCTGCAGCAACAACTTTCACGGTTGGAAAGATTAATTAAACTGCAATTAAAGGAGGTTAAAAGTTGTTGTTTACATTCACCAAAATGAATTTCCTGCTGCGTCACTGACACCCGTCGATCAAACGTGGAATAGTGAGCGCTCATGCTCACCCAGATGTGACTAATTAGCTTTGCCAAGGAGCCGATGATTCATCTGCATTGGTTTGTTTGTTAACTGAAAAACTACTGAACTGATCTGATTGTTTCTGTTTGGTTGTGTGTTGTTTTTCAAGCGGCAGGGTCTTACCCAAGAAACTAATGATTCAATTTTGGGCAAGATCGGAGAATGGGATCCTGTCTGGAAAAAAAACAACAAACCCCGATGATGGGTGAAGGCTTTATACCTCACCTTGATGGAGGTTTGTGCTCTGAGTGGTCTCTACTTACAACTCCTGCTGTTTTGATTATTGTTGCTTATTGGGTCTGTTCTCACTTTGTTGTTTAGCCGAGTGCAGAGACGAATAAGAGAGAGTGTAAACAAGTCAGTGGATTTAAAAATTCAGTGCATGATAGATGAAAGGTAGCGAGCCTCTGGGGCAGAGGAGCCCGGAGCTGCTCTTTCTGCCAGAGTTGTGGTTTTAGTGAGATCTGGGTGAAAGCTGTGAAAGGGATTCAAACCTGGACTCATGTGCCTCTAATTAAAGTCCAGTTTATCTTTTAATATCAGATCGGCTTCAGGTTCTGTAGCACATCATACCTTCTCAGTGGTGGACAGTACCGGAGTACATTTACTTGAGTACTGTACTTAAGTACATTTTTTCAGTATCTATACTTTACTTGAATATTTGTTTTTTTGGAAACTTTTACTTTCACTCCGCTACATTTCAAAGACAAATCTTGTACTTTGGACTCCACTACATTCCCAGGAAGTGTGTGGTTACTTACTTTATATACAGTCTATGCTGCAATGTGTTTCAGGCAGTTCGTCCAGGTAGAGTTACCGTCGCACAAATGAGCAGGAAGTGACCGGCAGCAGAACCGAACAATAAAGAGGGAAGACAGGAAACAGCACAGTTTTGTCGGGGTTTTTTTTCAAATGCTAAATAACATGTTAGCCTCTTGATGGGAAATTTGAAAACAAAAAAGCAAAACCGAACAGTCACTAACAAAGTATTATAC